>JAWDGP010003555.1:140000-222500 GCA_033675545.1 Elysia crispata
ATTGCTATTTCTAAAAGAAGCGCTATACAAATGAATTGTGTACATCCATATATTATTCTTTGTATAACCCATACTATAAGACGCCGACACAGTCCATGGGGACTTTAACTTAAAAAATTCAGAACAACGTCTATGTCATTAAAATTCGTGTGTACATACACTTAATTCGCATGCACAATGTTATGCACTTTGCAAATGCATTTGATATAAATTTGATACCACATTACAATATAATAATAATAATAATAATAATAATAATAATAATAATAATAATAATAATAATAATAATAATAATAATAATAATAATAATAATAATAATAATAATAATAATAATTATGACGATAAACACTCACATAGTGTCATGATATTAATCTAATGATATGTTCTAGATGCCTACAGGAAAGTGTTAGGAATAATATGAAATTATACAATGCATACATTAAAATTAATAAAACAATATGTTCACACAAAAATATCTGTAAAAATGTAAGTATCTTTAAGTTTAGTGCAGGTGCTGTTTTATTTAAAGCAAAGAAAAATTAAGAGTAACCCCTATGAATAAGATGAGTTTTTAAAAGAGGCTTAAAAGAATCAAGATTTCAGGCCTTTGTTTAGGTTGGAGAAACTTCTCTAATCTGAGACCAAATTACATTGCAGAATATATGTCTTTCACGCCTGGCCTTAGACATTTTAGAGAACAAACTGTTCTAAAGTTGGACAGTGGCAAATTGCCAAGATTTGATATGTATTAGACACAATACTTGAATACATATAACTTGAAATCTTCTCAAATTTCTAACTGGAAACCAATGAAGGCTTTTCAAACCTGGTTTTTTTTTAAAACTTTTACATAGACTCAAACCTAAGTGCATATAAATATTTCGGTTGCCTGGATTTTTAATACATGTATATAAAAAGAATGCTGTGACACACTAGCCAGAAGAGAACTCGGTGCAAATTTATGAGCTCATCAAAATTCAAGCAGTCTCTTTATCAGATGCAATCTCAAATCTTACCTAAATAATTTTTTAGATGAAAAACATGACTGTTTAGAAATGCTGCCAATTTGGTCTGACACAGTTAAATTATCATTAAAAAGGCCCCCTGGGCTCTTAACAGATTTTGACAGTTTTATATCGTAATTCTCTATCGTAATGTCAACATCTTTTAATCTTTAAATGAAAGACTTGTCAGTGTTAAACACAGTTAAATAAATCTATTTTATCAGTAAGTATTTTAACCTAGCTTGCTCAATGGCATCCATTGCGAAATATCTTCGACACACTTTGAAAAAATGTTATTATTAGTAGATTCTGTCCTTTTACTTTTATTGATACACACGTAGGGCTGTGTGGCATCAGTGTAGAGGTGGAACAGCATAGCAAGAAAAACAGTAAAGATGTGCAAACAAAAGCGGTCCCAAGGACAGAGCCCTTTGGTAGCCTGAATTTCAAATTCAAGGGCCAAAGTGCCTCAGTGGCATCTTTAATTAATGATGTTATTTTCTCCCAATTACATGTACATGTAGTTATGATCTAAGCCAGTCCAGCACTGTAACATATGCACAAGAAAAATGCCACCTTAAACGTTTACAAAGAATTTCATGGTCAACAGTATCAAAACCTGCTCGATGATTTGTTGTACACAATGCGCAGAATGTCATTATGGAACTAGAGATGTGTCAGTGGTATCTATTATTTAAAAAAAAATAATAAAATGATTTCGGAGGCTCACTTCATGTAAATGAATGAAGGACATGTTCTATGAAAAGCTTGGAATGTTTACTTCACTGAAACTATGAGTCTATGGCCCATGGTCAACCCAAATTACTTGTACAATTCTTCTTTATTATCCAAAACCACATTTGGCAAGCAAAAGCATGCAGTATAATTTATGTTTGGTTACAATTGTCATACAGACTACATGTATCATACATTAAGAACATATCTCCTGAACTCATAATTCAAGTTGCTCAACCAAGCAGTGAATGAAAAGCAACCATCCTGACAGAAAACTTGACAAGAGCTGATCATTGTGAGTTTGAATCAGAACTTTCACTATCAATTATCAATGAGACAGATGCAAACTGGATTTTAAGGAGTACCCAGACCAAAAGCTGGAATATAATCAAAGGTGCCTGAACCATTATCACATACTAGAACATAACAATTTCACTGATTTGACGGAATTTTGGGGGCATTATATTAACAATTTTGCCGGGTAACTTGCTGTCTCAAAATGGGACTCATCCTTGGTAACTTTGAGCAGATTTGTAAGACACTAAGAAACTGGTACCCAGCTTGTGATTTTAACACTTAGGATCCAGATATCACACATGTGGGATAGGTACCTTTGGTTTATTGATAAAACAATAATAATAGTATTAAAGTACTTAATACTTTTAATAATCGCTTTATTTCTTTTTTAATTCCCCTTATTACTTCTTTAAGTCCACTCATTCCTGTCATTAAGTCTCTAAGTAAAGGCACTCAATGATCTGCAATAGCCATGAGTCTGTGTGTGCAAGAGATGGAATGGAAACGCTTGGGAAATTCCTGACGTGAAAGCCCAATGAATCAGCTTAGCTTAGATACGTCAGTAGGAATACCAGAATTGGGTCCAGTCCCCATCCTTCCATATGAGTCACCAATGACGCCCACAATTAAGTTAAACATAATATACTAATTTTAGAGTAGAGTCGAAATGCAGTAGGCCCTCCGTAAATTACATAAAAGGGGTATCCTTCAAACTAACTTTACATTCAACCATCTAACAAACAACTGTCAGCTGATGTCTGAAATTAGACAAGGGAAGATTAATCCTCCAAATCTGAAGATCTGTCCTACATGGCCTGCCTAAAGCCTAAAGCCTAAAGCCTGTGTCTGGTGACGTTGTAACTTGCATGCATACAGAGACAGAAAACACTCACCATTCTTGCCTAGTATGTATCAAACAGAGGGAAGGAGAAAAAGTTTGTATGGATTGGGCTATTATAATCTGAGCAGGAGTATGAATGACCCTGAGCAATAAAGTATGGGGCATCCAGTCCCCCTATTCTGAAATTTGTTGATTTTTAAGGACACAATTCAATTGAACATTGGTTGATTTGATTTCAATGGTATTCTCACTTAATAAAAATTATAATTAAGCATTACAAAGCAGATACTAAAGGACCACTGCCATCTTCGTCCATATTGAATTTGAAATCTTTTAAATAGACCTATACAGTTCATGTACAAAAAGAGTTGGTAGTAAGAAATCCAATGAAAGAAGGAACAAAATTTCTTTACAAGCATGCACATGTTTTCCTTTCTTAATTTACTTATTACTGCATATAATCAGAATGACTATTGAAGATTAAAAATATACATGGCCTCATGGTAAAGTTTTGAATAATAACATTTGATCATGTGAAAACTGTAACATCCTACTCATTTAATGTACTGGTTTGAAATATAACTAAAATATTGCAGCTGTGGATATTCTCATAAATTTTACTGATACGACCTAGGAATGAGTAAATTATGGCCAATGTCTTTCAAGTAATATAACAAAGTATTGCTCCATAGTTGAGGATTTAAAGTTTCACCACATAATGTAAATGGGTATGTGGATAAATAGATCAAACTCATCAACAGTTAAGTCCACTTTTGTCTTTGACACGAACACAGTGTTCTTTGAGTTTCAATGTTCATTAAAAGACATTTTCAAAGCCTTGAATTTACTGCATTTAAATAAAAGATGAAAAAAATGTATCAAAGTTGCATTTAAAGTAAACCCAAAGATACTAATCACACATCTACATCATATGCCTTGTTTGTGGGATTTTCAAAAACAAAAGAGTAAGCATTTAACTTAATGTCATGATTTCAACGATAATAGTAATTTCTCATGCATTTACAAAAAAAAAAAAAAAAAGAGAGAAAACATGTTTTACATTTCTTTGATTTTTACATAAAAAAAAAATTTTAAGAATGTAAAAATTATAAATGAAACAGCTTTGAGGTTTGTCTTGAAATCGATTCATTTGGACTAAATTCCCTGATTTGAGAACCAAGATATACCCAGGACTTTTAAACCAAACTATTAAGTTCTTTGACCTTCTGGCAACTGTTGAGGAATAAGAAACTGTCAATATAGGGCTCCTCCAAGAAGTTTCTAAGGATCTTCTTCATTTTCTCTTTTTCTGAAAAAATTTGCTTCGCTGGAATTGCTGTTGCTGGGATACACAGAAACTGTTTCACTACAGTGCACAGTTTAGGGTACAAATGCTCTCTCTCCATCCACCATTTAAAGGGACACTCTTGCCTTTTTATCGGCCTTTCCTCTATATAGCGTTGAAGCTCATCAACTGGTTCTTCAAGAGCTGATTTCTTTATTGATTCATCAAACGAAGACCACAATAAGCTTACATTAGCTTCTGCATCATTAGTTTTTGGGACTGTTTGAGATTCATTTTCTGCAGTTACTTTGTTTGGTTCAATCATTCGCTGAAGTTCGCTTTCAACCCACCTTTGCATTTCTGGATTTTCCATCACAATGTGTTTGAAGCGAGGATCCAAAAGAGTAGCGGCCCATGGTAGAAAGTCGTTTCTGTCAGCAATAACACTCAGGCATTTGTCCACCAATCCACTGAGTTCTTTGATGAATCCACTTGCAGAATCTAACTGAGTGACTGAAGGACTTTGATCAATCTCGACAAGGTTTGCCGTCATCTGCCGCAGTATATCAAAGAGAGGCAGAGACTTGGAGAGAACTGTGTAGTTGTCTGCGATCATGTCCTCAGCTGCTAATGTGAAAGGCTCCAGGACTTGTATACAGCGACTTGCAAGTTCCAACTCCTCTGCCACAAGCAAGATGTCTTCTTTGTTAATCTGGTTTAGTACCAGTCCTAGGGTGTTGTGTAACTCCATATAGATTTTGAACATTTTGTGGGTGCCGATCCAATCTGATTCTGGATGTAGAACTAACTTCACTGGAAGCTTACCCTCAGATATCAGAAGCTCCTCAAGTTTCTTTGATGCTTCTATTGAGTGAAGAAAAAAGCCTGAAATGTTTCTAACCCTTTGAATAAGGTATACAATATCATTAGAAGCTTTCAGAGATTCTTGAATCATCAAGTCTAAAGACTTTGCTATGCACTGCAGATAGGGTTTGTTCATTAGTCTGACTGCTGAAGAAAAATTCTCATTATTATCACTTACTATGCATTTTACCTTCTCCAAAAAATTCCATTCTTCAAAGACTTGCTTTAATTTGTTACCAATGCTTGCATTCAAGTCAGTGCTGCTATCCAGTGAGACGGTTTTTAAAACAACTGATTGAAGCTCCCACACATCTGAGACAAAGTGTCCAGTCACAGTCAAGTACTTTTGTCTGTCTCGATAGGTCCAGATCTCAGATGAGATGGAAATGCCAGGAGCCTGTTCTATTTGCTTTTGAACTACATCCGCATACTTTCTGTGCAGTTTTAAAATTGTTTCTTCCAAAGTTTTCTTGTTGGGTACCAAAAAGTTAGGGTTGATTGCATACATAAATTTGAGGAAACCTTCACTTTCTATTAGATCTAAGGAACAAGGATAAAGATTACCCACTGCCATAAGCACCATGTTATCAAGCCGTTTTGTTACAGTTACACCCCCTGACATACAGGTTTTACTTTTTGCAGTCACTGAAGACGACAAAGCATTAGGAGGATTCCAAGATAAGGCACCTTTGGACAAACCCTTAGAATATTCTTGAGAATGTGAAAACTTTAAATGTTTGCGCATGTTTGATGTTGAGCCGATGTAATTGAATTCCTTTTGACAGAGTTGACAGACTGCTTTATCTGGGCTTATTCTCTCCATGAATCTCCATATAAGACTGGTGGGTTTTTTCCCAAAGAAATACCTTGTATGAAAATTGACATGCCCTATTTCCTCGTCAGTAAAGCGACCATTTTCAGATGGAAAGATTTCTTGTTTTGCCTCCATCATATCTTCTGATCTGAAGGGCAATGTTATTGTTCCTCCTTCCAATACTACTGCTAGTTCTTCAGGGTGGTCCTTTTTCAAATGTTTGTGCATGTTCGTGGTTGAACCATCAAAACTGAAACATTTTTTGCAAAGCTGACACATGGATCCTTTTGGGTGCACTCTGGCCATAAACCGCCAAATGATACTAGCATTTTTTCTTTTCAAATGCCACTGGGCTTGTCTTTTCATAACTTTTCCCTGCTTGATGCTCCCACACTTCCATCTTGCCAATGGCCTCTTTGCTGGTGACTTCTTTTTTACTGAACCTGTTTGCTTTATGGGTGAATAATCAGGATCACTGTCAGACACATTTTCTTCTTCAACTGTGCTATCCTCACCATGGGGTGAGGGATTGATAAACTCCTTATCAAAAGCTCCAAACTCATTTCTTTGTCCATTGGGTTCTCTGGTACCTGTTGAGTTGGATGGCAGTTTTACTGACCCTTCTCCACTCAACTGCGCTAATTCTCCAGGGTGCTCTCTTTGCACATGTTTGTGCATGTTTGATGTTGATCCCTCAAACCTAAATTCCTTCCCACACAGTTGACATCTTGTTTCTCCTGGGTTCGTTTTCACCATAAACTGCCAGATAATACTAGCATTTTTTCTTTTAAAGCCCCATTGGGTTCGTTTTCTAACTCTAATATCATTTTCACTGTCAAACAATCTACAGGTTTGTGCATCTCTTTTGCTAAAGCTTGCTTGTAAATCTTGATTACCAGCACACAAATTATCACTCTCAGTCATGCCATTCTCAACACTGAAAGATAGGTTTTTAGAAAAGGACAGTCTTTCATTATCTTCAAACTCATGTTTGCCCTGATCAGCTGAAGCAGTGCTGGAGGGCAAGGTTATTGCTCCTCCTCTTATTAATTCTTCTAATTCATCAGGATGATCACTTCTTAGATGCCGATGCATATTTGATGTAGAACCATCGAAGCTGAAATGTCTTTGGCAAAGAAGGCATTTGATTTCTTTAAGGGCCACTTTAGTCATGAAGTGCCAGATAACACTGGCATTTTTTCTCTTTGAACCTGAGCATATTAATCCTCCATTCTGGCTATCATTTGAACGTAAATTAGAAATATTATAATCTCTATCTGAGTCATTGTTACTATCCTCTCCCACTACTATATCTCTTTTAAAAGTGGTTGAGAGTCGCCTTGATACACATGTTCCTCCTAACTCATTGATACGATTAGGATTATGTTTTTCTTTGGAATTTTCATAATCAGCTGCTGCTTCACTCTCTTCTGGATGTTTTATCTGAATATGTTTACGCATAGTTGAAGTTCCTGTTGATGAAGTATATTGTGCCCCACATAACTTGCACGCCACTCTGTCTGCACTTATCTTCTCCATATAGAGCCAAACAAAACTTCTTGTGGGTGGCATGGTGGTCGTTGATGACCCCTGAGGATAAAGAAAAATATTGGATCCTTTCATGAAAAAATATACCTTAAATATGTTACCAAGAAATTTTTTGTTTAGTCAGGGTGAATTGGGAAGTAAAAAGGCTATAAGAAACAAAGCAAAAGTGGGACCAAGATTTTCTAAAAGGAGCAGATGAATTATATTTTTGGGAATGTTTCCATACCGAATAAGAAAACTTCTAAAGTTAACCGAAGTACATGGAAAATCAGTTGCATTGCAAATCAGTTAAACCTGTACTTAACTCATCTATAAACCTATTGATTCTTTTAAACACTTATTAGAAGACGATGCATGATTTCCTACAAAAAGTGCCTAAAGCAGCACTGTCTCACAGAAATTATGAGCTGCCCCATTAGTTCAACTTAAAAAATATGATAATGAATGCTTACAAGAATCCTTAAACAGATTTGGATTTTTACAAACTTATCTACACATATTAAAAATGACGTAGGGGCTATAACTTGGGAAATACCAGTAAGGAGAAATCTCCAAATTTGTTATATTTTCAGACAAAATTTGTTAATTGAAAGGGGAAACAAAATAGATTTCAAGATGAGAAGTATGCTCAAAATTAATTTTTTTATGTAACAGAGTTAGGCCACACAAAAACGTACATGAAAAAAAAAACAAAATGATTAAATGGAATCAATTCATCAATAATGTGAAATATCATAGTATCTCAGATTTTTAATTAATTTAACTATTTTAAGCCAGTAAATTGCAATCTTTGAAAACATTCAACAAATTATCAATTTATTTTAAAAATAAAATATAAAATGTATGCTGGAAACCAGGTTTTTAGGCTTAATGTATATGTTGATCTGCGACACAGATTAGTTTCCAATAGTTTCAAATAAATTAGAATTTGAAGCCTTCCAGTAGCTCTCTATTAAATGTTCCAGAGGTTCTCAGAAAGTTCCGACAGCTTTCAAAGTAACCTGCATAAACAATTCAACTGAAGAAATTTTTCTCTTTCAAAACAACATTCATTTAATAATTTCATTGTTTTTCGATTTCAGGATACGTTAGCCTTCAACTTCAAGCATTCCACATAGCTTTCTGTCTAAACATATCCTGTGACAATCGAGAAAACGGGCATATGGGGGATTTATTGAAATTTATCTAGATCTATATATTAAAAAAAAAATCGAAGTTCAACAATCAATCCGGTTCTAGATATCTATATTTAATAATTTATAGATCATGTGCCTACTTGTGTAGTATATGTATGTATTTGTTTTTAAACTTAGTGGTTTATAGGTTCCTATTCATGATATTAATATTCACTATTTTAGATCTATTTTTGGTATATTTTTAAAGTAGTAGGCTGGAGCTGAAAGTAAATCTAGATTTAGTAACGATCTAAATCTAGATCTATCTGAATCTGAATCTAATCTAGACTTTGGGTCCAGGTTTAAAATCAAGAGCTAGTATGGTATATTAGAGTCTACAATGAATTACATTTGGACAATGCAATGCTTCAGTCAAAAAAAATTCGATTTTTTAGGCCAACATCTATGTCCCATCTGAATAAAGTTGGTTTTTAAAATAACATTGCACTGTCTTGTGGGGTATTCGCAAAACCGGAAAATGGCGATCGCCTCCGTCTATCCATGTAGGTTACAATGAAATATGCTACTGTGTTAGATATAAATATCCAGTTTCTGATTTGGATAGAGCTGGCTATTGTTATGGCAATAGTTGATAGAAAATTATTTTTATCTTTCATTTTATTTTGGTGATAATTATAGATGAATTTATCATGAACCTGTATATTTGTATGAACTTGTAATATTCTGATATTTCTAACAAAGCCACTAAAGACCGGGAAAAAAACTGTCCATCTTTAAAGATAATGCCTATAGCTCAGAAAAAACCTTAGAGCTACCATAATAACCCTTTCATGGGGCTAATTATTAAAGGTTTCCTGGGGAAATCCAGCCAGGATTTAAAAAAAAACCCAAAACAATATGGATTTTGTCCAACGTTCATTTACCACGTATTTTATATCTGCTTGGAAATAATTATGTGACATAATTCAATAAGATAGCCTTTGGAAATTTGTTGTCACACATACCCTCTACTCTCAAAGTCAAGATATCTATTCTCCTATAGTTGCTGGCCATACTCTCTACATAACGTTTGAAGGATAGAGAATGTAAACTGGCTTGCTATACATCTTTTTATGCCTTTTTGTGTTTTTTGTTTGCTTGTTTTTGTTTGTTTTTGTTTTTTGACTGTTTTTGTTCTGTAACATTGTCTTTTTCCGAAATACAGTTTGAGCTCTGGTACTGGTAGGACCTGGTTACACCGAGTATCAGAAGGCGGGATTGTTAGAGGCCTGACCTCAATGGGCGGATGCGCTTGGAATCCAGAGCGCATATTTCCTTTGTATTTAAGCTCGGTGGCTGGATATACCGAGATGGGGGAGGGCGTAAGTCCTGACTTTATCCCTGAAGTAAGTCAACGAATTCCTTTAAAATGCTCCTGGATTGAGAGTGTGGAGGGATGACAGTTAGTCCAGTAGATTAGGGTGAGTTTTTAATTCTGTTTCGTTAAAGAGCGACCGGGGCTGGGTATGTCAAATTGAACAGATTTTTGGGGGGTGGAGACATGGGAGGGGGTGTCCTAATAATATGTACCTGATACAGAAGTGATCTGCTTAATCATAGGGTGTTGGGGGATATTCTCTGAAGCGCTGGATGGGGTTGAACAAAAGGGGGAGGACATGAGCGAAGTTTTGTCAGAAAAGATGGAGAAGTGAGATGTTATTGGCTTGCAGTTAGAGGAAGAAAAGGGGGGGGGGGGGGGGGTAGATTTACTAGATTGCCTTGCCTGTAGCTCTGCGAATCCGCCAAGTATGTCGTCGACATCGGTGGGACTGTGACGTCATATCTCTAAGCTCAGGATTGCTTGGCTGCTACTTATAGTCAGTCTTGGAATATTTGCGGTGTTGAAAGGAAGCACACTAAATCACCTCTGCTTCAGGACCACATTCTCTCTTAGTCCTGCTGCTATGCATGTCGTATAGATGCTTTCACTGTGGAGATTCGGTATTATTCTTTCGCCAAAACATTTCCTACCACAGAATCCTTACTCCCTGCCATAAGTAATTACGGGACATGTTAAAGGGAATTCATATTAAATTAAGAGAGAGAGAGAGAGAGAGAGAGAGAGAGAGAGAGAGAGAGAGAGAGAGAGAGAGAGACAGACAGACAGACAGACAGACAGACAGACAGACAGACAGACAGAGAGTTATCGCTGTGATCAAATGCAGGTATTCAGATATGAATCAGGAGGTTATCATTCAAATTTGTAAAAGTAATTTTTTTTTCTGAGCTGCATCATTTCAACCGCCATTACTTGGTAAGCAGGGGAAAACAGTGCGAAAAGATGTTGGTTGAACTAACAAAGTGATTCAAAGTAGGACGAGTGACAGAAGCACTGAAAGTGACGAGGGATAGATATTCATGGAAGGTCATGATCATCTACGCTAAAGAGCCTATCACCTGATTGATTGATTTACTTGCTATTTTATATTATCCTGTGACCAACACTTATAGAAATATACGCGCTAGTTATGGGGTCGCAGGTTAGCGAGATTAAGTCGTTTCTGTAGTTTTATTTTAATCAGTGTACTTTATAGTTTTTACTATATTCTTATCTTAATGTGATAGAAGAAAAAAGTGCCATTATGTTTTATTTATATAGATTACCTGCTGTTTTTCCACGGATATGTTGCTGGAACTATAAATGAATTAATATAGAGAAATGAAGGTATATAATTTACAGACCTGCCATTCATTCCGATTTTTAATGAAATTTGGTCCTTTTCCGATTTTCCGAATATTAAGGAAAAATTCCGACTTTTTCCGAACTTAAATTTCGTCCTCAAGATAAAAAAAAATTTCAATTTCTTTTCTTTTCTATACAGCCTGTGCGAACAATAAATGTGGACGATTTAGTTATACTAATATCGATATTGTTTTTTTATTATATTATTAAATGCAGTATCGAAATTGATACTAATATTTTAGTTTTAACCATCATATTATTGATTTTGCGGACTTTACTCATCGCTTATTCGTCTGCATTTTACCGTCTCTCCATCTTCACATCCCGACACGCTGTTATTTATAGTAATGTCTACCGCAGAACGTCTCTTTTTCATCTAGGTCTTGTCAGTTATCAGGATCGATTGAGAACTACTAAATCTAATCAAAGGTAGAGTAAATCAAGATGACATGACACGAAACTATAATGTTAATTATAGGTCTGTGAAATGTAAAGAGTAACCATAAACTAATCACGCTAAACGAGTCTCACCGTCACAATGTAATTTTTGCAGTTAAATTGACCTTTTTCTTAATGAAGGGAGTGAACAATAGAGTGGATTACGCTCTTTAGATTTTTTACTTAAAGTAAAATAGTACAAATTTCCAGCAAGTTATCAATTTGTTCCTCATGAAATATTTAGTTCAGTTTTCAACACCTGGATCTAACAAAATTCGTAAGATCGTCAATATGGTCCAAAAATCATGTACAAAGTATCTAGAATCAGATCTGCCATTCTTTATATTTTTAACTTTTCGGTAAGGAGTACTCATGTTCATGTAAATATAAATTTTTTGAAGTCATATTGTACACTTACTGGGTTGGCCTCTCTGCTCTTTTTGAATTTATCAAATGCTGCATAATGCTAATGCCATCCAATTTGAGCCTCTTAAAAGTAGTGTAAAGCATAAAGTACTTGATTTAAACTGAAAGAGGTATGCATGGTTTAGTTTTAACTTTTCACATTCACCATGGAAGAATTACAAACTAAGAAACCTTGTTTTTATCAGATTTCAGACACAGCTATACTAACGAATGCATTCATTAACGACTACGTTATGTGTATTGTTGTGTCTGCTGCGCAGGTGTTAAAGGCAAAATGAAGCTATCATTCAGATTTTTTGGGGCAGATTCAGATTTTTTGACAGAATCATTCAGATTTTCTTTGCCTGAAAAGTGGCAGGTCTGTATAAACCTTTAAAAACATTTTTTTAAGAGAGCAATATTCTTTAAAATCTTAATATTGTAATAACATTTTACGTATTAAATCTTATAATGTAGATATAGATGAAAAAGAATTACCATACATTGTATATATGGCTATATTGTTTTTGAAATCCTCATGATAAATAAAAACTTTAAAAATGAGGAGGAGGTGAGTCAATACATGTATTATATTTTTGAATTAATAAATTTTTAGTGCTATAAAATCTGAACTCATTTTAGCTGCTTTTGTTTCTATAGATCTGATCCTGTTTCACTTGCTGAACTTTGCTGTGATCCATTTTGATCTTTCTCTGTCTGTCTGTCTGTCTGTCTGTCTCTTTCTGTCTCTCCTCCATCCCTCCCTCTCTCTCTCACTCACTATATACATAAAAACTGAATACTACTTATCATGGGATATAATCGAAAGAGTGCAACCATAGCAGCAACAAACAGATGTAACCTATGCATAGCAGAGAAATATTTCATTCTAAAGACAAAACCAAGCCTCAACAAATGAAGGGAAATCTTTTCATCGTGCCTCCACAGAAAGAAGCATTTGGTTCAAAACTACCAGTGGCCCAGAAATGAAAAACAACAAGACAAGGTCGGAAAGGCAACTAAACACACCTCAGTCATAACTGAAGAGAGCGGAGGACAAGTGACAACTTTGTGCTCTGCTTGAAACACCAGTGTTGTATGAAGAGAATTTAAGGTAAGATCTTCTATATCTATGAAATGCTCCCACAGTTGAGCACTCTTATCAATTATTTCAATTTGTCTTCAAACTATCTACCTATATATATATATATATATATATATATATATATATATATATTGCTCTATATATCTCACCCTCTTTTCTCTAGGCCTTTACCTTAATAATAAAAAGTGCACTCCTTGCCCCAATTCCCTCCCAGACAGGTCTGAGTCTAACAAGAACCAACTGCTGGTTACTCAACATGTGTCAAACTTCTGTCTGCTGCATCAAGACAGGTGTAGGTCAATCATGGTGCGTTCGATGGCAAGCAAAAACCATTTCTAGCATTTATCTGTAGATTTTTTTAGATTTTCAAATTATTTTTACTAGCCGTAAACAGTCCATGAATATGTCGAATGAGACAATCATATTTTATAGTTATTTCTGTGTGTTAATACAATGCTTTTTTAGTAAAAGATTTATTTAGAAAAGAATGGAAAAATTCTTTGTAATTTAAAATTCCTCTACAGCGATTATAGATCTGTACAAAATTAGAATACCACAAATAAAATTTCTCACTCACCTTATCAGTGTTGTCCTTTCTATACCATCAGGTGCTGGTCAAACAGACAGAAGCTAGGATCTGTTGAGCTAAGACAGCTTGTTTCCTCCCACTCTGATTTCTGTTCCTTCAAGGTAAAAATTATGCTATTGAAAAGTTTTTCTTTAAATTTGTTTTATTAGGATGCTTGTATATATTTTTTTGCAAATAGGATAAAAAATTGTGCTCTGGACTTCATAGATTTCAGGCGTACCTCTATTTTATTAACTCTTGCATTCTATGCTCTAATCAATGGACAGTTTTCTCAAACTGTATGGGGTAAAGTTTGTTAATTTTAAGATGGGTAAGACGAATGCTGCTTTTCATGATAAAATATTTTGAAATCAAGAATTTATCCTTGCTTATAAAATATGACTGTGATGGAACATTGTCAAAGATGGTAGAACTAGAAGTGGTCTGAGGGGGGCTGTGCTATTTCCTTAGATTTTGAAACACACTCTTTCTCTTGCTTCTGCTTATTTTCTGGTCTTGCAGTTGTAAGGATAAAGAGAAGGTTAGAAAATATAATATTTACATACAATTACTCAGGCTGAACTAGTGTGGGGGCAGTGTTAAAGTCTAGTTTCAGGGCTGCAAAAAACATTTGATTTAGTCAAGGTTATTTGTTAACGGAAAAAGCAGTTTAAGGACTTCATACCATTTTGGCGGAGCTATATGTCTTTGATTGAAATATTTTGGTCTACTAGTGTTTCACTGTAACAGAATTGACTTGCCTGTTATATTCACGTTGAAGGAGAATGTAACAGAATTAACACAATCCAGTCCACTTCATTTGACTTTTCTTTGAAATTCCAAATTCTGTTTATCAAATTAATTTTTTTTTCATTTTTGACTCAATTGAAATTTCCAAAGCTGTGAATTTTTAAAAAATTCAAACTAGGCAGAATGTGTTACAATATATTGTACTGTGACAGAAATAAGTAGTAGTGAGCAATCCAAAAGAGAATTTTTCATAAATTTTCTCAATTTCAAATATTTTGAACATTCATCATTTCATATGATTCTTTGCAAATCCTAACCTTGTGCCATATGGAAACTTTTGTTCTTAAAGTTAAATGTATATGTAAAATTTTACGTAAAAAGAAATGTTATTTCTGTCATCGAGTGTGAACCTTTGCGAAAGTATAGAACTGGCCGATATATATTTAGATATCGTGTATTTTTTTTTAATTATTATTTATACTTTCAATTCCAATATTGAGATTTGTATTGTAGTTGAAACCATCCAAGATATTGGTGCCATAGAGTTGTTTACTTTATCTGTTTATAGCACGTTCGTCCGAAAAACTTTGTTCTCTCGTACTTTACACCCAGATTTTGCCATTATTTCCAACAAAGGATCTTTCTTATTTCTTGTTCTAATCATAGTTTATACAATTAGCCATTTCTGCTTTTGTCAAGATACATCATCTTAATTTAGTCGATTATTAAGATCGATGTGAAATCCCAAGTAATGCTATATCTAGATTGAGAGTAAATCAAAATGTTGTCATCGAAACCGGGCATAACATGACATGAGAGTATAATAATAGTAGATGACTTTCATTCCAAAGCAAAAAATTATAAATCGAGATCTAAATATTAGATTTTTATTTTTCTCTTTACACACTAGGTGAGCCCTAAAGAGAAGTTTTATATCTAATCGATATTGATCATATTCACTTCATTTGTCTTAAGAAAAAATAAGAGGAAAAGAGCAATGCTCAATAGGTGAGCTAGAATATAGGCCTTTATGTATTCTCTGATGAGTAAACCTTTATAGTGCCTCAGTTTAGCCAGTAAAACACAGAAAGCAAGACTTAACATTTGGAGGACACAGCTGGAATTCGAGCATAGAAAAAAAATTAGCTAAATCAGTATGAAAAAAATGTTCCATAATCATGGGTGTACAATCAAATTTCGTTTTTTAGAGAGAGAGAGAGAGAGAGAGAGAGAGAGAGAGAGAGAGAGAGAGAGAGAGAGAGAGAGAGAGAGAGAGAGAGAGAGAGAGAGAGAGAGAGAGAGAGAGAGAGAGAGAGAGAGGAAGAGAGAGAGAGAGAGAGAGAGAGAGAGAGAGAGAGAGAGAGAGAGAGAGAGAGAGAGAGAGAGAGAGAGAGAGAGAGAGAGAGAGAGAGAGAGAGAGAGAGAGAGAGAGAGAGAGAGAGAGAGAGAGAGAGAGAGAGAGAGAGAGAGAGAGAGAGAGAGAGAGAGAGAGAGAGAGAGAGAGAGAGAGAGAGAGAGAGAGAGAGAGAGAGAGAGAGAGAGAGAGAGAGAGAGAGAGAGAGAGAGAGAGAGAGAGAGAGAGAGAGAGAGAGAGAGAGAGAGAGAGAGAGAGAGAGAGAGAGAGAGAGAGAGAGAGAGAGAGAGAGAGAGAGAGAGAGAGAGAGAGAGAGAGAGAGAGAGAGAGAGAGAGAGAGAGAGAGAGAGAGAGAGAGAGAGAGAGAGAGAGAGAGAGAGAGAGAGAGAGAGAGAGAGAGAGAGAGAGAGAGAGAGAGAGAGAGAGAGAGAGAGAGAGAGAGAGAGAGAGAGAGAGAGAGAGAGAGAGAGAGAGAGAGAGAGAGAGAGAGAGAGAGAGAGAGAGAGAGAGAGAGAGAGAGAGAGAGAGAGAGAGAGAGTGTGTGTGTGTGTGTGCTCCTGCTTACCCTGCTTGCATTGACACTGGTTTTAATAAGTACAGTAAAAAAAAGTTTGTGTCCAGTTCTAAACTCTGCATAACACAGCTCTATGGTTTGATGAATAAAACATATTAATAAGAAAACTTGACAGGCAAAAAATGATGTTCATACAAATGAAGAAGAAAAAAAGGCAAATAAACAATTTGAAAATGACATTAATATAAGAGCATTATACAGTTGCTGAAGATTTAAAATGAAAATGGTTTCAAAAGATGGAAGACAAATATTGGGCAATAAAAATTAAAATACTTAGTTTTATCCAAGGTTTTCCAAGGAAATAATAACTCATTGCATCAGTGTAATGAACAAGTAAAGTTGTGGAGGTTTTACTTGAGAAAAGTGTTACAAGAATATAAAATTCAATTCAATGAAGAAGCAAAAAAAAAAAAGAATGGTAATGTTCAGAGAAGAACAAACATTCTATTCTAAAATCTTCTATGGCTCTGATTTTTGGAAGGTCAACAACTTTGATATCAATTTGGATCATATTCTAGTAGGCATATTTTGGTTCAGGTGTGAGATGTTTAAACTTTTCAATGACTGTTCTCTTTCTCTTTTTTGGCATTTTTCATCTTGATCTGATCTGTGGCTTTCTGGAACTGCCTTTGAAATCTTTGTGTCTTTTTCATGAGAAATTCGTACTCATGCAATTGTCTTTTGCTGATTGAAAGAAAAAAAAATGTTTCAAAACTAGACAAAATGAAGTCTCACAAATTTGTTTCTTGTATAAAACTTTATCGGTTTTTCCATTATCGACAAGTTTGCTCTGCTCGACAAAAACACCATGCTGATCGCTACATTCTTTGTAGAAAGGCATGTGTGAGTTACTGTCACAAGATCATTATTTTATCAACATTATTCTTATGCTGCATGATGTTTTTATACCTTGTCAAATCTCTCTCTCTCTCCTCCCCTCCCCCCCCCCCCCTTTCTTTTCCCATCCCTTCTCTGTGTAACAGTTGTTCCTTTCTATTTATATTATCCTTTTATTTTCCAGCCGCCTCTTCCTGTGCCTTTTCATTAACTGTCCTTTCCTCACCTTCTCTTTGTTCTTATGTTTTTATATGTTTCTCTCTTCGATGTGCGCATGCAAAACTGCATTTCCTCCTACACTGGCCAAAGCCCAAGGATCTGAAGGGCTGCTTCTCTCAACATATTCAGTGATAATCTGACCGAGATCTTCAACCTCTTCTTTTGAGAAGATCACAAGCCATAGACTAAACGACTTGAGACAATGTGCTTTTGAGAGTGAATTCTCACTATCTATTGAGTTTTAAAGAGTGATGCAAATTAGAATCAATGAGACGCATAAGCCTAGTTAAGTGATTTTCTCCTTTTCCCTTGTCCTATATCCTATATCATATTTTTTCCCATAATAAATCTTCATTTCTTTTTTTCACTTCATATTAAGACATTAGCTCTGAACTCTTATTAGAGCTGGCTCACCAGAGTCAAACCTTTTTTTTTTTCTTTTTCTCCCAACTCTTGAGGCTTTTATATGAGGGATATGTGAACCCAAGGGTGCAACTAGCCGATTTTAGAAAGGAGGACCCCAGGGTAGTAACAATATTTCTAATCCAGGTTAATTCGAGGCACTTGTGGGATTGACTGACAGTTACAAAAATAGCATTACATGAAAGAATATATTTGTGAACTTCTCTTCCTATATTTTAAGTTAAATAACTTTGTACAGTGCTATCTTTATTTACTTACATGTATCTTTATATAAGTCGCCATGTAGCGATGTATTTTCTGGCTTTATTTTTACTTCAAATTTCAAAGAGGGTTAGAACGAGACAGAGAGAAAGAGAGAGAGAGAGAGAGAGAGAGAGAGAGAGAGAGAGAGAGAGAGAGAGAGAGAGAGAGAGAGAGAGAGAGAGAGAGAGAGAGAGAGAGAGAGCATAAGCATACAATGACAATTATATATATATAAAAGAAACTGAAATATCTTGTGACAACTCGATTAATCTTAAAGGAAAAGGTACCAGGGGAAAGAAACGAGAAAAGATATACCATGGACTGAAAAAAGTGGCTAAATGTAAAATGAGTGACAGATGCACTAACAACACCAAGGATAGAGATGCGCAGAAGGTCATGATCGCCTAATCTAAAGAACAGGGCACGGAATTCATTGATATATATAGAGAATTTTCCATGAATCATCTAAGGATTGCCGTGTTGTTACAAAAAAAAAAAAAAAAAAACCCAACAAAAAAAGGTATATCTAATAAATGTAGTTGTAAGCAATATAAACATATATTGGCTTTCTTGTTTGAATGAAGATGAATACCACATATGTTGAAATTTGAATTCTCATTATTCATCTCTCGATAATTCAGGCTAGATTTCTTTAGTCCCAATTAACATTATGGGATTGATTGAAATAAGATATTTTGAACCAAGCTCCCAAGCTTTTCAATTCGTACTTAAACGCTTGATAACCTTTGACCTTTGTTACTCGTGTCTTTTGTTCAAATCTGCTCTTGTTGTTTATTCTTACTTTTACGTTAGTTATGACCAACTCTTGAGCCTAATTATTATTCTACACAGCAATTCACTTATTCTATTTGTGTGTGTGTATGTGTCCTATGGTGAGGTATCTATGCTTGCTGTATGCCTGTTGGCCTGGGGTGAGCACCGAGCAAGACCCACTTGGTTTGAGTGAACTAATAAAGTCTACTACTCACATCAGTAAGGATTCTGATGACATTTGAATCTGCTTTTTGATTTACTTGAGACGGCATGAGAACAATAAACCATTCCATCTTTTAGCATGGGTCCTGATACATGCACATTGTGTGAGGTCAAGATAAATGGTGTGCTTTTTTTTTTCTCTGAACCTGGAAATCTTACAAACGGTATAATGTACTAACAACACAATGACAATGTAAACATGTGAGAGCTAAACGTCTGGCACAGCTCAATTCTGCTAGTTTGAGTTGTGAAAAAGGGGCAAGAAAAGTCGTCTAAAGAGGAATGATTCAGGCTTTCTATACGTTGTTTTATCTCCAATTTTTTAAACTAGCACAAAGTGGCTCTTTGATTTTTTGTTTGACGTAGCGGCTGACTATTATCTTTGACTTTATGGCAATTATTTTATCTTTGTATTAATTTTAAAATGGCTTTATGTATTGAAGATTTTTTTTCTAATGCTGAAACTGGTTTTAACGAAGCAAGTTTTTCTTAGTGTTATGACGAGTTATAAATTTGCATATTAGGAGAAGCACAAAAATAATATGCATGAATGAACAAAATCTCAGCCAAGCGAAAATAATTAGGTCCACGTTCATGCATGAACACTGGGCTAGTTTTAGATTGAAACACTTGCCCTAGTTTTGGAACACTGTCTAAATGTCTTGTTCTAGATTTAGGTAAAGCCAGAGGTCATACACAGAGGAAACAAACACAGTCCAACATAGCTCTTCGATCCATAGGCTACCTATCAGGTGGCCGCTGTTTTGGACTTTCGATCCAGAAAAAACAATTTTATCTGAATGGTGGACACTTGAATAAATCGATACTCTATAGCCACACTGATGAGTCGTAATACGACGAAACACATCCTAGAATGTGTCTGTGGATGAGTGAAAAAAAAATTATTGTTTCTTTATGCAAAAATTTTCCCCATAAAAAATGATTGATAATCTTGAATGGGAGACCGAATTCCTCCATCCTCCCTAATTTATAATAGGTTTAATCGTAGATAAAAAGAAACGTTTGTTCAGTTTTATTTTCTTGTATTATTAGATAGATTTTCTAAAAATGTTTAATTTCACTTTTTTTCTAAACCTGTAAAGTGTGTTCTATTTAGATAATTACTAAGATCTGATGAGATTAAATTAGCCCTTGAAACAAAGAATTTTGTGCAATTCTTATTATAAGCTATCTTTATATAAATTAGGCCTATATGTGATTATTTCATATACAATATATTTCAAATTTGATAAATATCTAGTCTTTATCTGGCTTAGGTTTCACCCCCTATATTAATCTTTCTTTTTTGTGAATGCTTTTCAGAAGTAAAACGTGGGACCTTGTTTGAATCCCCAAAACTTTCTTATCATCCAGATACTATTTCTCTTGATAACGCTTTTAAAGAGAACAGGGAAAATAATGTTGACTGGAGTAAAAATCTAATAAATGAATGTTTTGAAAAAAAAATTATGTGAATTATCAATTGTGCTTTATTGTAATGCAATGTAAGCTGAAAGTCAAACAGATTAAAGTTCATTTAACAAGCAATGCCCTTATAATATATTATCTCTTTTAATGAAACTGTCATATTCGTTTATGTTATATACATAAGTTTCACTGACGTTATTTTTAAAAGACTGTATCATGTGTCTTTTTTTAGGAAACAATGTGTATTATAAAATTATTTCTTTTTATATTTTTATAATTTGGATTTCTCTGCAAAAACTCAGATAACACTCTTTTTATCTATCTTTGTTATTTTTGATACTGTTCCTGTTTTTAATACCTCCCACATTCAATACATTGAGAGTTTAAACACAAAGGTTTTCGCATGTATTTATAGTATTCCTCGAGTGATTTCAATTCCAATTTGCACAGAGTTTAAGATCCGTCATTTTTATACAAAAGAAATGTTGAACTCCATTTAAAGCAATAGAAACATAAACTCTGTTACTGAATTTATAATGCCTTGATGGTATGCGTTGGGAACATAACATGCAATAGCCAACTGCCACATAGATGGTGAATCAATATTGAATAATTAAATAGGGGTGAGAAAAACCTCTATACTTCTATCTCTATAATTAACAAACATAATAACAAAATTTGAGACCATAAACTGTTGAAAACAAGTCTAAAAATAGAACAATACAAATTATGGAAGGCAAACTACACAAAAGGAACACCAAAATTAAACGTGTCAAAACTACCCGATCAGATACAAGCATACAAGGAGGCCGTCAACACACATCTAGCAACGTTAGACAAACAAAACTCACCAAATGAGACCTGGTATAGAATACAAGACATTTTACGTAGTGCAGCACACACGACGGTGGGTACACAGGAAAGATACCAACAAAACCGCGAGCCTAGCAAACAAATATCAGAGCTGTCACGAAAACAAAAAGAACTAAGAATCAAAAGCCAAAACACGTCGGATGAAGAGAAAAAAGCAGAGCTCAAGAAAGAAAGGAACAAAGTGTTACATGACATAAGAAAAAAAGTCATAGAAGAAAGAGAGAGAGAAATAGAAATTAAAATAAGCGATATTGACACAGCACAAAATGACATGGCCATGTTCAAAGCTGTCAAACTACTAAACCTAGATAGAAAAAATGAGGCCATTAAAGTTGAAGACGAATCGGGAAAAACTGTAGCACACCCAAACGAAAAACTAAACATCGTCACAAACGTTTTTGAGAGTAAATTTTAAAACCCAAATAAACCATTCATTGAGGCATTCTTCGGTGAACCTAGAAAACTAAAAAAGCCAATAACAAAAGAAGAAGTAAGAAAAAGTATAAATAAACTTAATAACAACCGGGCACCCGGAAAAGATGGCATTCAAGGGGAGCTTTTAAAATATGGACCAGAGACGATCGACAGCTATATTGCAAATATTATTAACGAGTCCTTCGAAAAACATGAAATCCTTGACATCAACGCGGGCGAAATCATACCGTTACCAAAGCCAGGAAAACCAAAAGGTCCGCCTAAGAATCTGCGACCAATAACACTGCTAAACACCATCCGAAAAACTCTTTCAACTATCGTACTTGAGAGAATAAGACCACATGTAGAAAAATACATCTCTCATAGTCAAAGCGGTTTTCGTCCAAATAGAAGTACAGCAGACGTAGCATGGACACACAAATGGCTGGCCGCAAAGACACTACAAGAAAAGATAAACATAACAATTACTGGGATAGATATGTCAGCAGCCTTCGACACAATAGACAGAGCAACCCTCCTTAACATACTCGAAACTATCATCGAAGAAGACGAGCTGAGATTAGTGCGGTTCCTTCTAAGCAACACCTGCCTAAATATAAGAATAGGAGGAACAAAAGAGGAAAAGAAATTTACAAGTAATATAGGCACACCTCAAGGAGATAGCCTTAGCCCGATCCTGTTTGTGGTATATCTTGAAAATGCTCTCAAAGAAGTCAGACCGATACTTCCTGAATCCGAAAAGACTCTTCCCAATGAAATAGCATATGCAGATGATGTGGACTTCATAGCACGAGAGAGAATAGACGTAGCACAGATACAGAGGGTTCTAAAAAGATACAATCTTGAAGTTAATGTCGATAAAACAGAATATACAATACTGGACAGAAATGAAAAAAGCTGGAAAAACACTAAAAAAGTCGGAACCCTAATTGGAGACACAGAGGATGTACAGAGAAGAAAGCAACTGTCCACCGCAGCCCTAGCCAAATTACAGAACGTGTGGGTAAGAGGCGACAAACTTAAGAAGAAAGCAAAACTGAAGCTGTATAGAGCACTTGTCAAATCTGTCTTAACTTACAATTGTTCTACGTGGGCACTAACACAAGCTGAAGAAAAGAAATTGGATGCGTTTCACAGAAAACAGCTGAAGCGGGTTGTTGGGATAAGATACCCAGTAAAGATAACAAACAAGGCTCTCTACAAGCAATGCAATGAACGCCCGCTTTCACTGTATGTTTTGGAAAACAGATGGCGTTTGTTCGGACATATACTGCGACGCGACAGAGAAATCCCAGCCAATAAAGCCATGGAAGGATTCTTTATCCCACAAGGGGACAAATACAGGGGAAGACCAATCACTACCTTGCCAGTGGTCTTGAACAACGACTTGTCCCGATTAGAAAGTAATACTTATGGTCTTAAAACCTTCAAAGACATTGAAAACCTGAAAAAGATCGCAGAACAGAGGGATCAGTGGAGGATACTATGCACAGGAATACAAAAGGCAGCCGAGGCGTTGCAGACTGACGACTACGATGCGGAACGGCGATAAGTCAAGTAAGTCATAACAAAATATCATTACAATAGAATAGAATTCGAAATAAAAAAAAAATATCAAAATGGTAGAATCGATTTCGATTTTTTCTTTTTCTATACTAATACAATACCACTGCTCTAGAATCAAAATGATCTATATAAATCATCAAAATAATACCATATGATCAAAATATGATGGAATTTGAGACCGGAGTAAAAAGTGCCTTTATAAATCCTTTTCATAACATTCTTTTTTCGATTTTTTTTAGTAGTAGTCATAATATTCCTCGTGGCTATGAGAACTGTCCGTAGCATTATATTGTTCTATTTCCACTCCCTTTAGTATAAGACACTCTGCTTCCACTGTTATAGCTAATCTTGATTTACCCAAGCAAGATATAGCTGGTAACACTCAGCGGCTGCATGTATTGAATTTTATAATTACATGTACTCTTAATATAACAAAAATGACACGATTTTTTTTTTTTTTTTTTTGGGGGGGGGGGGGGTTGGGTGAGTGGGCAATAATTTTTTTAACTGGAGTTGGAACAAATCTTTACGATTGGACTGATGACTCGAAAAAGATCGAGATATAGATAGAGATAAAAGATCTGGGACGGGCTAAAAAGATACTAGTTATTGTGAAATGTGAGGAAAGAGAAATAAGCAGGTACATGGTCACTAACGCCAACCGGCACGACACTCCATAATGGTTTCTAAAAAATATATATATAAGAAAATTGGGTTTTAAGATAATTTCTCAAAAGAAAAATATACGAATAAAACATTCATTATTACTTCTCGCTAGATAACCAAATTTCGATTGAAAGGTTTGAAATTGTATAAACTTTGGACCTTGATATTTTTGCAATTAGCTTCATTCGTGTTATCGATCTACCGAGATCTATATCGGGATTGAACTGTTGTTGAAAAAATAAGAGATCGGCCGCCACCCTTTATGATTTAGGGATGGCGGACCATTCAAGAGCCCAAGAGGCTATGGAAATCATTCTAGAGGATTTTATAGACAATCAAGGTTTGACACAAATGAAATTGTAATAACTGTTATAGGAAAGAGAGCTACCCAGTGCAGTTGGGATGATATTCAAGTAACTCTGAATAGAACGGCTGGACCAGCCGGGCCAGAGGAGGATAGTTTTTACCAAGTTTATACGCTGGTTCCTTATATCAAAATTTAATAAACCTGAAGCTGACTGACTAAACAATACAACAAAATCAGTCTACAAATCAACCATTCTCTCTGCACTTTAAAAGAAGAGAAGAAGAAAACTTAAATATAAGAATATTATGGGCTCCACCCAAACTAAAATTAGAAGCCATAAGTTGTAAAGAGAGATCTAGGGCAAGAGGCAACAGTGAGCAGACAACGGTCGAATAGACCCAAAAACGTATCCCATTGTGTAAAGGTAAATTTTAGAGACAGTAAAACTGTTAAATAAATGTTGTGGTCTGATGTAATAAGAAATCGAAGACAACAGTGTTGCAATATTACTGAACACTCTATAAATAGCATTACTTCAATTTGGCCGCCAGTAAATTCTATTTCTTCCATCACTATATATAGCGAAATTTCGATATGGCCGCCGGTTAATTCTAGTTTTTCTAGCTCTATAAATAACATAAGTTCAATATATGGCCGTCGATTAATTCTAGTTTTTCCATCTCTATAAATAGCATGATTTCAATATGACCGCCTGGGAGTTTTATTTTTTTTCCCATCTTTATAAATAGTATAATTTTAATATGGCCGCCGGGAATTCTTAATTTTCGACCTCTATAAACATCATAATTCCAATATGGCCGCCGGTTAATTCTATTTCTTCCATCTCTATAAATAATATAATTTCAATATGACGCCGGGGAATTCTAAATTTTCGACATCTATATATAGCATAATTCCGTTATGGATGCCGGTTAATTCTAATATGGCGATCTCTATATATAGAATAATTCCAATATGACCGCCGGTTAATTCAATTTCTTCCATCTTATGAAAAGCATAATTCCAATATGGCCGCCGATTAATTTTATTTTTTCCATCTCTATAAATAGTATAATTTTAATATGGCCGTCGGGGAATTCTTAATTTTCGACCTCTATAAACAACATAATTCCAATATGGCCGCCGGTTAATTCTAATTTGGCGATCTCTATAAATAGAATAATTTCAATATGGCCGCCGAGGAATAGGATTCTAATTTTTCAATCTGTATAAATAGCATGATTTCAATATTAAGGGTCCGAGGTATCTCTTCCAACTGCGAAACTTTTAGTCTTTGCTACATACATATACTTTTTTTTGTATAGTTTGTATTTCTAATTTATATTATCTACCTGCTAGACGCTTAAGCGTTAAATCGGATTTTAAATGTAGAATGTATACCTGACACGCTATTCAAAGCATTTGATCACGGTTCTGTTCAGCATGATTCCATTCATAGGTTTATGGTTATATGGTAGATCTTACATGGATACCACTAAGTAGTTGAATTAATAATGTAGTGTTAAAACGGGGTTTAAAAGTCATGATTGTCCTATCAAAAATATCGCAAAGCTGGTTTGTGCTAGATATGCTGGGAGAATACAAATCGAGAATAGTGGATAATGACTTTTTGTTGTTTTTTTTGGTAAGGCAGTAAATATGAGACCCGATAGGAGATATATCTGGCGATTGGAAAGGCTAGTTATGACGTTTCTTTTGACATTGTGTCCTGCTTTGCAATGATTTGACTACTTTGTTACTGAAATGTCTATGATGCAAACCGCGTCATTTTATAATTATATTTCCTTTCATCAACACTTCTGAAGCATCCCCCCACCCCAAAGAAAAAAAAATCAAAATCAAAGATACAATGACTTCATATTGACTTCCTCTCAGATAATGAATCATACGTGATCCATTTGGATTTCGATAAGTTGGTTGCTCTTGCGGGAAGACGTTGCGAGTTGTAGGTGAGGGCTTACATTTCGCCAAATTTATAGTCGCCTTGTTTCTTTTCGTTTCACAATCATTGAACGACCTAATTTTCCCCAAGTCGACTCCAGTTACAATTTGTAACTCAATGGTTGGCTACCATCAACAAAGATGGCTGCCTCTTTGCCATTACCAACATTTCACACCCGTACAGGCTCATTAATTGCATTGAGCAACAACAATCGCACTGCGTTAAGAAACCAACCAACTCAGGAATTCAACAACGGTGTTGTTCTTAGTGCAGAGCCACTTCAAGATGGTCAGATATTCGAAGTCAAAATCGATAGAAAGGTAAAGATCTAGATATCTAGATCTAGATCTAGATATAGATTGAAGATTAGGCCTAGATTTAAGCTAAATTCTACAGATCTTCAGACCTGTCAAAATCTAGAGTTAGATTAGATTTAAATTTAGATGCAGATGAAGCTCTAGATTAAAGCCATTAGATAGATAAGATCTCTCTCTCTCTCTCTCTCTCTCTCTCTCTCTCTCTCTCTCTCTCTCTCTCTCTCTCTCTCTCTCTCTCTCTGTTTTCTCAATCTAGTGTAGAAAAATCAACCACAAACCTATCAAAATCTAGATCTAGATTCTCCCTAAGACTGACAAAAAAGACGAAATACGTGAAAACAAGGACAGATGGAATAGACAGGTATCCAACCTGCACTTTGATATGTCAACCATCGCCTTGCCGAGACAAAGCCAGAACTTAGCGGATGAACCATCCATATAGACAAAAAAATAGATGCTTCAGGAACAGTGACCTACATGCTGACTTGAATAGACTAAAAATATAGTAAAAAGTTGAATAGCTAAGAATGATGAAGTACATATTTTTACAAGACATTTGAACAAACTAGCCTCTACTGCATCTTATAAAGATGCACATTTAACTGAAAGACATTATAGAAATACTCTCTATCTCTTTCTTTCTCTCTCCCTCTCTCTCTCTGTCTCTGTCTCTCTCACTCACTCACTCACTCACTCATTAAAACTCATCTTTTTCTTTGTTTCTATTCTCTGGTCTCCTTATGTGTCTCTGTCTAGCTTCCCACCTTTCTGAGTTTCTCTCCTGAAACTAATGCAGCCAGCAACAGCAATAATTTTGTCTAATCCTTTCAATAATTTATCCTTTCAGGTCAATTCTTGGAGTGGCTCAATTGAAATAGGCGTTACAGTTTGCGAGCCTAGTAACCTCAAGTTTCCTTTCAGTGCTACAGGTTTTCGTGATGGAACTTGGGTTATGTCAGGCACGTCAATTCTATGTGATGGTCACTCAATGGTGGAGGATTATGGTCTGGACTTGGATCAGCTCTCAGAAGGAGATCGAGTATGATTATGGTTTACAAAATTAATAACCTACATATATATAATGGTATGACTATGAGAACAAGATTTGTGAATGATCTAACCTATTCATCTGAAGATAAGTCATCACATTACTGAAATAACTAGAACTGTGTGTGAAAATCGTTTAGTGGGGTATGTTTTATTAACAGGTGGCCTCAGAAAGTCGAAAGAATTTTTATGCATACCAACAAGGACCTCTCAAAATTCAACTGTAATAAAGACCTACAAACCAAGGTCTTCTTACATTTACATGACATTTTTAAAAGTCAGTAATTCATTATATATCTAGCACAATTCTTTTAAGTCTAACATCAACCCCTTGTCATGCAGTAGAATTGGCTGTCATAGAATATTTTGTAAACACTCTAAAACAAACGAATCAACTCAAGTGTGTCTTAAGAGTATTGAAACATTAAAAAACATCTGGTCAAAAGCAAGAAAAAAGTTTGAATTTTACACTAATATGACTTATAACAAGCTGAATTATGGATACTCTACTCTGCTATTTTCAATTTACTACTAATACAATCTTTAACTCTGATTAGAATTAAAAAAAAAAGAACCTTTTCATTAGAGAGTTGCAAAAGCTAAACGTAAAGCATAAAAAATCTCATCGGGATGTTGGGGGAAAAAAGGGACAAAAGCTTTCCTTGGTTATCAGACAAAATGTAAAACTCTGACAATCATGGCTTATGGTTGACTTGGCTTGTAGAACTCTTCATCAATCAATTAAAAACTTTGCTAAACATGCAACTGGATTGTTTGCTAAACCAAAGACTGATTCATTTGCCTAAGTAGAAACTGACTTTCCTTGTAAATTGAACTTTTTTTTTCAAGGCTTTAAATGACTTTTTTTAGAATAGCAATGTTTTTTTTGTTAATCTTTCAAAATATTTTCATGGATATTTTTTAAAGAAGTCTCTCGTGTAAAATGTTTTTAATGTCTGCGTTTAGGATAGACTTAAACTGGAGCTAAAGACAGAGCCTCATAAAGATCTTACACTTTTTTTTTATTTTCACAAGAAAGTTACATACACATTATAAACATTTTTTCACAGAATTCTGCTCTCCTGACATCTGAAACTTAGAATTTTCATTACATGTTTTGGCTAGACTAGCTTTTTACAATGTTTACAGGTTGGCGTTATGAGGTCAACAGAGGGAAATCTACATTTTTTTGTAAATGGGGTAGACCAAGGCCAGGCTGCATCTCACATCCCCCCATCTGTATATGCTGTGATAGATTTGTATGGGAAGTGTGCCCAAGTAACTGTCACGGAGCCTGTGCTCCCAGAGAGCCGAGATTATGATGACGAGTGTAAGTTTGAGTTTGATTAGATATGAAGAAACAGGAAGTGAGGGTAAATTGTATTTCGTACATTTTATGTTTTCTCCACTGTTTAATTTTATTTTATCAAGGTTCTGAGTTTTATTTGCTAGCTGCAAGAGATGTCATTCTTAAAATAATACTTAAAGGGTAATTACACTGAAACAGTGACACGTTTATTTTGGCCACATCATAATTGTCTCATTGTCGATTTATTATGCATAATGATGAAATAAAAAAAAAATTGAATAGATGATGCATTTCAGGATCAAAAACATAGTGTTTCAAATGTTTGAAAAGGAAATGGGTGACTCACATACAGGTATATATATATAAAAGATGGGTCAGCAGCCACTGATCTGCCATTTTGTGTTCTTATGTGAATGTAAGTGCTTACAAGGTGGGGAAAATAATTGTAAGCAGATTTCATATCGGTAAAAAAGCACTAAAGTGTTTATAAAGATTCTTGCATGATTAAGTTTTTTAAAACCTTACAACTGGTCCATATATGTCACTTTCCTGGCAGCTATGCTGAGTCGACACCTGGCCCACGACTTCTTGACAGAGATTTCAAATCAGATAGCGAGTGACCTTGCTGCGCCTGCAGCTGCAGATCCAGATGCCAGTCTCTCTGAGGAAGAGAGAGGTGCATGTGGTGGTTTACCAGCTTCCTGGGATGGTCTGAGATTTCATGAAAAGTGTGGAAACCTTGTAAAGCTCAGCAATAGTCGTAGGTCGGCAGAACGCCGTCGTCCCCTTGATGAGTTTAATAATGGTGTTGTGATGACCAGTCGCCCTATTAAAGATTATGAAATTTTCGAGGTGATTGTTGCAACACTAGTTTGTTTCCTCATCATCACAGTAAAGAAATTTTAGTTTTTGCCATGGAATCGTTGTCTGATATATATTAAATCTGATTTGAAATTGAAAAATTAATTAAAAGTTAATTCTTTCAAAGTACATGTACTAAGTTAATTACCTTGAAGGTTTTTTTAATACAAAAAGTGTGGCTATCTGAACTAAAGGAAAAATTATTTTTTTTTGCAAAGAATTTGCATTTGCATCCTTTGATTTTTGACATCTTCAGATTCGACTTGACAGATTAGTTGACAAGTGGTCTGGATCCATTGAAGTGGGCATAACTACACACAACCCAAATACACTGGATTTTCCTGCAACCATGACCAATATGAGAAACGCCAGTTCCAGCCGTAAGTTTGCTAGGATCAGAGACTATATGTCACATGTCACATGTCTCTAACTTGCATGAATCTATTTCAAGCCAGTCATTCATAAAAAGAATGAGAGACTCCTGTTTTCCCCATGTATTCTCGAAAAATATGAGGCTCTAAGAATTAAGGAAGAGGGGGTGGGGAGGAAATTACTCCATAAAAAGGGAAGAAGTTTGTTTTTAGGATTATACTTTTGTTGCCATGTCTCATGCTAGGAAAATTCTTGTAATTATACTTGTTGAAGGGCTAAGAGAGAGAGTGAAAAGGAAAGTAATCAAAATGCAAGATTTTTGATGGCATTGATGACCATAGAACACTTCCACAAACTTTCCAATTCAAAAACAAAATCACAATAAAATACATCCACAAATATGCTCCACATAAGGCACCTCTTCTTTTTTTCATTTAATGATCTTCATACATGTACCGGAGAACTGCTTTTTTGTAATTTTATATACAACTGATGCTTCAATTTTTTTTTTGAGAACAGGTACAATTATGATGAGCGGGTGTGGAATTCTAACAAATGGCAAAGGTACGAGGAGAGAGTATGGCCAGTTTAACTTGGATGAGCTGAGTGTAAGTAGATCATAAAAACATTGCTCAGTCCACCTACTGAAAGAGATATACACACTTGTAACATATGATTCTACTATCTCGTTTAATAAACCTGGTAGCAAAAAATGATAGAAACTCTTTTTCTTTATTTTTTTGTTTAATTCTTCATTGAATTTCACCCAGGAAGTAAATTTGTCAATCACCACCAGTTTTTTATTGTTGAACTTTCAAAAACTTTTTGCTGGAAATGCATGAAGGTGAAAAAGGAATACTGAGATATTTTATACCATTATGTAGGTAAATATAGATAAGAGGCCTCATGTTTTGTGCTGTGAATGCATACCTTAAGGTGTGTGGGTTTTCATACTTGAGACCTGGACACCAATGAGATTACGCTTACTCTTAATTACTTCACCTTTGTTTGAAAATAAACAATAGTGATCTCACGCTGTACACTAGTCACTGGATGCAAGTTTACAGATGACAACAGTTGCTGACCCTACCACAATAGACTGTTACATATCAAACAGGGCTTTACTTTAAGATTTCTTGAAAAAGCTGTAGCAAACCACCCTACTTTTCTATTCTTCAAAGTTACACAACAAGGTAGAAGCATTAGATGAGCATTTGACTTTTGTGTACAGACAAATTTTACCTATACATACAGATTAGCTTTAAGCTTTATACTTGATAAGGTGGAGGAAATCAGTCATTATGAATCTTTCTCAAGGATTCGTCATGGCAGCTGGCACAAACAGAAATTAAACAATGGAAAAAAAAAACCCAACTATATGTCTTCTACATGACCAGTCTGCCATTGACTTATTTTTCACAGAAGTGAAGGTATATCTAATCATTTACTCAAGGCAAGGTTATTTTTGACGTGTAGAAATATTAATTTTGTTTCAGGTTAAATACAATATTAAATAGATACAACTTTCTGTTTTGTTTTAATCAAAGAAATCTTTGCTTTTTATTCCTCGTTGATCAACTTGCCCAAATTTTTTTTATCTTTGTAAGTAAAACACCTAATTTTTTTTTAAATCAGCCAATGTGCAGAATCTTTTATGTGTTTGATAAAAATAGATAAAAAAACATTTAAATATTAAATGTTGGGAGTGACAGCTTCTGAAATAAAAGTTTTGTAAGGAAAGTGCTTGGATAATATGCTCTACACATCTGTCTTCCAGGAAGGGGACCGTATTGGACTGGTGCGCAAGTCAAATGGTCACCTTCACTACTTTATTAATGGTCTGGATCAAGGCATGGCCTCATCCAATGCACCATCCCCTGTTTGGGGTGTTGTTGACCTTTATGGAATGGCTGTCAAGGTTTGTACTTGCAGTTTAAACTTAACAGTCTGTGTTGGAAAGTGGTAGAATTATCATGACTAGGATAGCAATGATTTGGATCGTAATGATTATGATTTTCATGAGAATGATTAAAATAGAGATATCTATAATCTTTAGATTCGTATGAAACCTGGATGTTGATATAAAAAAAAATGAACCATTTATTTTGTATACCATTCACTTTTGTCTAATTCAAAATTCAGGTAAAAGAAACATACAAGTGATAAAAAACAACCCTAAACAGCAACTGTAGAAATTCAGAAATTGTTTAGTGTCAGCTTTGAAAGAATAACCACACATGCGCAAAATTCCCGCGCTCAAATGCTGTTTTCGCAATCCCACATCGACTTTTTTCCCACTTGTCTCATGAGAAACGGTGAATTAAATACTAGGCCTAACAAATTAACTGAAAAGCATCAAGTATTTGTTTTATGATGGAAACAGACTGCTAATTGCATAAATTTTATGTCCGATAGGCCTAGGCCTTCTAGTAGTATTTCTCTCAATCATGCAACTGAAACTACGGAAGAATAAGACAGCTTGTAAAGCTGTGGGCATGCCACCTTCCAAATAAAACAGTGTTCCATAGCTGTGACCTGCCTGCCCCAATTCTTTCAATAGAAAGGGCTGATGAACAGTGGAACTTTTTATTGTCATATATCAACCCCATGGACAAGACCACGCCCTTAAAAAATTTGGCTCAAATAGGCCTAGCTGTTCTGTTTAGTATCTCACAGCAATGTCAGTGCTGAGAGTGTTTTCTCTGGTGAGGAAGAATCTCAATGAGACAAGATCTTCAACGTCCACTCACACATTAAACACCCTGTTAGTGACCAAAGCCAGAACCAGGCCTCTGAACATGACAGAGCATTTCTTGAAGAAGTGCAAGGCTGTAACAACGGACAGCTTGCACTCAGTCTCCTTCTCAGTAGGAAGGCTCTACAAACCTTGTAAATTGTGTAAATAGATCTAGTTGTTTTTGTATGGTAAAGAAACCTTTTCTTCTTATTCATGTATTTTTTTTTTTTAATTTGTGTGTAAGTGAGTGCGTATTGTCGGTCTGGAAAAATGTCATTTGTCATTTTCCCACTTTTCATTATTTCAAAAGTTGACAGGTCTGAATAACCCATTTCTCTTGAAATCAATCTTGTTGAGTTAAGTGTCAGATATTTGAAATACAACAATGCTATGCAAATTTGTACTTGAGAAGCTGTGTAAAAACTATGTTTCCAAATATCCATACCTTAAAGGTAAAACAAAAAAAGGAGCTATGAAACTATTTGATTGTATAGCAGTAGTTCATTTAGAGCAGTTAGTAGCAAGTAGATTATGCGTCTCACAATAATCTGGCAATTAATTCACCATTTGCTCTCAAGTCAACCTTAAACATATCTCGTCAAAATGGGCATTATTTATAATTCACTCTTTTTCACCACTGTAGCGATCTCTACATTATACTTTTGTCCAGCATCAATATCAACACATTGGCTTGCACAGGTCTTGGAAACAGCTTCAGATACACACCTTTTAATGTATACTATTCTTCTTTTACTAACTCACTGGTGCCTGGTCAATTTTTAGTGCAACAATTGCCCTTGCCTGTTCACTTTTGAGCATTCTAAAATAATTCTCAACTAAAAACAATCAATTCCATGAATCAAAAATATTTCATCACACAAACACCAAAATCAATATGCAAACTTTTTAACAAATTTGACAGAAAGCATTTATGTTTAATTAATCAATTTTAGCTTCTTTCTTTGTTAGGCTTCCACATTGGTTATTACCTAAAACTTATACATTCATAAGCTCTTGTCCTTGCTTTAGGACCAGGCCTATTCCTTTTAGTATTTTGCTTGGATTTAGATCTTGACATTGCGTTCTGTCTCAGAATCGGAAGTAGTTTTAGATATCCTGGAGGCTTTGGGCAATTATTGTGGGTGTCTGGGTCATGATAGATGCTCCCATGGGATTCACTCAACCTGTGATTTGTGGCTTAAAATTTATTAGTTCTTCTGTGGTTTTTTTTTTTTTTTTGAATTTGAAAACACTTCTAGCAAAAACATACAAATTCCAATTTAACTAAAGAAATTTTTTGGTTTTCACTGGCAATGGAGTAGGTTCCATAAAGCAAGTAATAACATAACAACTTAAGGATTTTGTTTTCATTTCGTATGTTTACAGGAATTACTGCTGATTTTACAGATAATTTGGAAACATCATTCTAGAAGTACAAAAATGAATAGCTGCAAACATTAAAATAAATTAATTTTTGTATTTGCACAATGATTGAGATCCATGAGAAAATTGGTGATAAGGGTTTGAAATATAGGGAAAAGGTTAATATAAATAATATTAATGTGAAGTAAGATAGAGAAAATGTCACTAAATGCAACATAATGTACGTACGTGACTACCTCTTCCCAAACTTATTGAGAGCAGTTATTGGCTCTTAATCATGTCACAACATAATAGTAGCCTGGTAAATCATATAGCATAGCCATTATCTCTTAATCTGACAGAAACATAAGGGTAGCTTTGTAACTCATATAGCGCAACCACTAGCTCTTAATCATACAGCAACATAACAGTGGCCTGAAAATTTATATGATGCAGCTCTTTGGTGTTCATACATATATTTTCTTTCATTTAAGACAAATTTAGCAAGATGCAAGATGTGCATCAGGAGAGTATGAATTGTATCAATATGTAGGATGGAAATTGTACAATAACCATAGCATAAAAAAATCAATGCTACTAGCATCAAGCAATTTTAGTGTAAAGCCAATCTTAATAATGTGCAAATATTGGACAGCCTTCTTGCTATGTTGCAAACAACCCATCAACAATACTTACTCATAAAACCTTTGATATTGAAAAAAGCACTGAATTCTTTATTGCCACCATTTGTGCTGAAATTCTGAATTACAGGCGTAGATGGAGACACAAGAGATGTTCACTTTTATTACTGTTGGTCAGCCGGTGTGAACATATTTCATTAAATCCATTCGAATTTTCCAATTGTGTTTCAGGTGACTATCATTGACCATTGTCCAGTCCTAGAGACTGTGGACCCACCTGAGGCTGGAATGTCTGGATCTACAACTGCTGTGGTAGCTAACTCAGGACCTAATGGTATCCCAGCCAACCCTGTACCTTTGCAGCCAGTAGAGAGGAGCCTGGTCAACAGACTGAGACAGTTTTTGGATTCTTGTGAGGGAGTAGACAGAGCTGAGTCCAGGGGAGTGGTCACAGGTGAGAGATCTGTAGATTTGTCTATATCTGTTTCTGTCTCTGTATGTTTTGTCTGAAACACCTAGCCACCCTTTTTACATGTTTCCCTAAGATCTTGTCTAGTTGTAAATCCAGTGCAATGATCTTTCAGTATATCAGTTCTTTGAGATCTCATTTTATATTACACTGTATTGCCTCATTCTTCCCACAGCAAACTGGCAAAGTTGTGTCACTCATTTTTTTAAAAATCTTCATTAGTTTTCAAAGAGAAATATCATAAAACGTTTAAATTGATCACCTCTAGCAGTGTTCTATAAGTATTTTCTGTTTTCTGAGCCATGGTGGCATGGGAGATGAGTGAGCGTCATTTGGTCCTGTATGGGCTTCATATCATCTTTAGAGGAAGAGGAATACAAAGAAGGACCCTATATCTAAGATCAGGGATCATTAAAATCATACACAAGAAGACACCCTTTTAAATGTTTACCTTCAGATTTTCTCAGACTATTTTAAGAAGAAATTAAAGATATGAAAAAGTTCAGGGGAACAGTGTCAGGGGTCATAATCATGTATCTTATTACTATTATTATTTTCTACTTTCCAACTGTTTCTTAAGGCACCACTGTTTTTGTATAATGTCTATCTCAGAAACAGAGGAGGTGGAGAAGCTGTTGTTTCATCCTCTCTGTGGTCTCCATGCTGCAGTGATAAACAGCCAAAGAACAGGACACAGACCAAAGTATGTCTACAACTAGTGACTCCCACTCTCTGCAGAGTTTCCTTTTTTGTTTTTTTTTGTTGTGAAAACAACTCAAGGTTTTCTCTTTAAGATTGATGATACCTTGTTGAATAGTTCATTTAAAAACCTTGGCCACATTTTCACACGAGATATTGCTTAAAAACACTTAATGTCTGCAACTCCAAAAGACTGCTCCAATACTGATCGCTTTGGTTCAGAGATGAAATCTTTAAGCATCCTGTGGAACTACAGTCATATTTTTAAAAGATTCAGGGTATCAAACAGACCATGGTGCTTATGTGAAAAATTAACAGCCTGAAGTGCAATCTCCTTTGCTTTGCTGGCCTCAAGAACCAATCATTTTTACCAAAAAAAAAAAAAAAACAACAAACCCAGCAAAAACTTGAATATGTTTTGTGCTCTTCCTTCAAATGGTTTCTTGTTCTGTTGCTCAATATAAATATGCAGAGGCAAAATGACTCTGCTTGTCTAATAATAATAAATCTAAAATAAAAAAAAAATAGAAAAGAAAGAAAAAAAAACATCTAAAAAATCCTATCATCCTCATATAAAAAAAAAAACCCACAAATTTTTTAAATAGAAATCTAAACTTTATTTTCACAGTGCTACAGATGATTTTAACAATGGAGTAATTCTCACCAACCGAACTTTGCGACCAAATGAGGTATTTGAGGTTCGGCTAGACAAACTGGTGGACAAGTGGGCTGGCTCCATCGAGATTGGTCTGACCACACACCAGCCTACTGAGCTGGACTTCCCCTCAACCATGACCAACATTCGCACAGGAACCTGGATGATGACGGGCAATGGCGTGATGCATAATGGACAGACAATTGTTGAGGACTATGGGCAAAACTTGGACAGGCTGAAGGTAGATTACTTTATCGTCTGCTTTTCATCTATAAATGACTTGGATAAATTTAAAACTTATTATTGGACATAACCAAGAGAGATGACCACAGAAAATAGAGCAGATTACAACATTAAGTTTTAGAGTAATTTTTTTTTACTGAAAACAGTATTTTAGATCTTAAAATCCGTACATTATGAAAAAAAAATGAATATTGCAATGTTAAATGTAAGCAATTGATTTTTCTGAGATGAAAGACATAGGTATTGAAAATTGATGGCCGTGATGGAAGCATTTCAAAAAGCTACCCCAATTTAAGCCATTAAAAATGATATTCTTCCATCTACATTCTTTCCTGAAAGGCTAAATTGAATTGTGCTTAGTCCATCAGTTCTCTTAGGCCATATTTGAAACTTTTTTTTTAACTGAATACTCAAATTAAATAATTCTAGCACAACATTTTATTGAACCTTTGATCAAGAGAAATCTTTTGATTAGTTCTCTTAAAATATTTCTAACTTAACCTAGGTTGGTTATTGAATCCACAGCTACCAAATCACAAGACAAACTAAAAAATGGTGCGGCACAGCACTCCTGCAAATCTTTTATAGAGATGGAGTAGGAAAATATTTATGAGGGATGAGAATTTTTTATACAATTTTGGAACTCCCTATATTTTATACAGTCATGTGATCCTCTTTAATTATTTTATAATTCTTTAAATTGAGGACAGGGGAAGTAGGAAAAGGGGGCAAAGGGAGAGAAGATTGCTGGTTGTGCTTACACAAAAGTCAGTAAAACAGTTTTTTTGTCCAATTCTTATGCCTGATTTATTGCTCTCGATTCTCTTCATGCATCAGGTTGGAGACCGAGTTGGGGTTGTGAGGAAGCCTGATGGTACTGTACACTTCTTTGTTAATGGTATAGATCAGGGAGCTTGCGCCACATGTGTTCCAGCCAATGTGTATGGTGTTATAGATCTTTATGGGATGGCAGCCGAGGCCACAATCGTGGATCAGACAGGTGAGGGACAATCTACATTGCCTGTTTGATCGGGTTATGACTTTTGTTTCCGCTTTTATAAGTAGAATTCATGTGGTTGAACCAATCAGTAAACACAGAGGTCCAGAAAAACAATTTCTATCAGTCTTAAGAAAGTCAGTCATAAGTCTTGCATACAATGTCTTTTTTAACTTTAATGATAAAAAAAAGATGGGAATGATCCTCAATGAAAAAGAAAAAAAAAGGGAGCAGCCATTTGCAGTAAGAAATATGAGAATTTTTTGCTATGGCTCTTTGGTATATTTTTTTTTTCTTGTCAATAACACATTTTTTCCAGAAGCAGAGTTCGTTATCAACTGAGAAGGGCAATCCTGATTTAATCAAATCTTTCATGACATTTCGTGCTTTATATCTGAGAACAAGTCCTTAGAACAGAAGTTCTCTCTTGAGTTCAACTCAAGAATTTATCAATGTTATGTCTCCACTCATCTTGTGCATTCTTTTTTTTTTCCAGAAGCACTGACCTCACCTGACACAGACTCAAGCCTCTTCTCAGATCCAGACCAGCTTAAGTTCCATCACCTTCATGGACGCAATGCCACTATCCTACACAATGGTCTCACGGCTGCCCGGCCCAATGCTACGGGAGAGTTTAATGATGCTATTGTGATGAGCAATCGACCTCTCAGGGATGGAGAGCTGTTTGAGGTGGTCATTGACAAAATGGTGGACAGATGGTCTGGGTCATTGGAGGCTGGTAAGAGGTTAAGGAAGACCGATTCTGCCATGATTACTCAGTTAGCCATTCTTATCCTCTTACTGGCAAGTTGGTTAAATAAAATCTTTGTCATTGTTCGGAATAACCATGAAATTGAAAGGCTTGGAAATCATTAAAAGCTATTGATGTGTAAATAACAGATTTAAATCTCAAGTTATGTTTTGAATAAATCAGTCATTATTGGTCACTGCAATCAGGTGATATATTTACATTTTAGTAGAGCAGCAGCTGCAAGCTTAGGCTGTCATAAATAATGTCCTAGAGGACACCTGCTTTGGGGTCAGCGTGGGTTAGGCATGAGATACTTGCATCAGGTCTAATTTAGCTGAAAAATCAGACCTTTACACAGTATATCATAAATCATGGTGATTATCATTTAAGAGTAATATTCATCAAGAAATTTTATAATCTGTTTCATCTTGGACAGGTGTTTCATTGGTGAAACCAGAGGACATAGATTTCCCCAACACCATGACTGATATTGAGCATGACACCTGGATGCTGAGGTTAGATAGAGAAATGTTTTTGTTGCTTTTATTTTTATTTATCTGCTCAAAGCTTACTTGTTGGTGATAAAAGGTGTTTAAGAATGATGTCCAGCCAGGGATCTAACCTTGGACCTCCTGCTTATCAGTTGAAAGCCCTACTGATTGAATTATCTGCGGGCCTGAACTACGCAATAAAGGAATGCTCAGGACTAAAGAAATCATGAAGAAGTCAGAGGAGAGGAATATAATAGTGCAGAGTGACAAAAAGTTTTGCCTGCTATACTTCAGTGCAATATATACTTTTAACTGAACTTGATTGTAAAGTGTACGAAAATGGTTGATGTTTATTATGTTTATCAAAACAACCTCAATTTTTTTGTTCTCTGAGTAGTGGTTCAGCAATCATGCAAGATGGAGCCACAATTCGTAATGGATACCCCCTTGACTTGGACTCTCTCACAGTTGGGTCCAGGGTGGGGATGATGCGATGCACTGATGGAACGCTCCATTACTATCTTGATGGGGTGGACCAAGGGGTGGCCAGCACAGACATTGCCTCTGGTGAGATTTATGTTTGAGAGATATGTTCAAATTGTATTTTTTTGTCTCCCTTTTTTTTCACATAATTTATATGCTTTTGCTTGTGGTATTACTTTTGAGTTCACTATTTTCCTCTGATCCTCCTTTGCTTATAAATTTATAGTTAAGGGATGTGTGTGCATATGGACATCTACAGAAACTGAAAACATGGATCAAAGTTTACTTCTTAATAAATACTTTTGGGAAGGTCAGAAAGCTTTTAAATAATATGGCATGAATTCTATTTTCAGGTTGTTATTCTTTTCTATCTCTCATATCCATAAAAGTTTTTATTGGCATAATTTAACGATATTGGGCTAATTTTCTAATCTAGTTGAATAATGGGAAAAGGCAGGATACTTAGTTTCTTGGTTAATATGGATATTGACATACATGATTCAATGTTAAAAAATGTCATCATAATTTTTCTCATCATCATTTAAGGCCATTAAGATTTCCAACAGCCTGACCACCACCGTGTATCTTCTGCTGTAATCTATCCAAGTAATTTCCATGCAAATTTAAAATCCTATTTCTCCCTTCAGGTGTTTATGCTGTAATTGATCTGTATGGCCAATGTGCTCAGGTCACTGTGTCCTCGGGCACTGTGATCGTCCCCAACATGGAGAGTCTCCACATGTCCCACCAGGTGGCCAGTCACAGCCACACAGACCAGCTGTCCACACCATCGGCTGTTGGACCTAATGCTGGTAATTGCAAGTTCATTTGTAAAATGCTTTGGACACAAGGCTTTTAAAAAAACAACTCATAATTATATGCATGTCTAATGGCCAGTCCTAATGAGACATCTGTCACCCACATAAGATTTTAGGGTATTGATATTTCAAAATAAGCCTTTTCCAAAGCTTTTCATCAGTGAAAATTGCATGAAATTATCAATGTGCTTTTCTGTTTTGTTTTCCTGAATTTCCAGTGCCAGACTTATTAAATTGGTTTTGAGATGTGTGCAAAGCTATTTTCTCTTAAATTCTTAATGATCTTGTGGAAGGCAAAAAATAAGGTTTATTTGAGTCATTCTAAACCAGGTTGATGTAAAAAGAAGGGAACATATTCAGCCAGCCTGCTCGAGTGACATTGCCTTTTTTTTTTCCTTTGTAGATCAAATAGATATCTCTTGATCAGTCATTCTTAGTAATGTCTTGAAATCTGATTTCAAAACAAAAGATTACTCTCCCTGTTTTTCTTACTTTTTCAAAGCATGAAGACTGACATTTCAGAGAAAAAAATTTGAACAGTGTTTTTTTTAGCAATAGCTTATGTGATTGTGTGAACTTAGCTTAGTTAGCTTGGAATAAATGCTCAATCTATCTTGAATAGATGTGTCACACCTTTTGAGCAAGTGTTGTGGCAAGAATATCACTCTACGCAACAGCTGCTGGGGTGCAAGCAGAGTCCAGGGCTTCAACCACGGCATTGTGTTCAGTTCAGAGCCGCTCAAATACGATGAGGTGTTTGAGGTGGGTGGCTCAGTGGTTACAGTGTTTGATCTTAATATAGCTTATTTTGTTATTACCCTGAAAATCAGAAATTCGCCTTTGCTACACTTCTCTTACTTTTTAAAATTGTGTTTGGCTAAAAGCACTATGTAAAATGCTCATTTTGAGCCCAGAACAGTACTTAATGTGAAACTTTTGATAATCAATTTATTTGTAATGGTTCCATGAATTTTATGCTGGAAGGAAAAGAATGTTGTCATTGGATACACATTTACCAAAAGCTGGATTCATGATTTAATGTGAGTTTAACCATCACTCTAAAGTTACAGATCTATCTCTAGGCCTACTTTCATATTGTCGACGATTCAAATGAAACGCTATGGTCTTTCACTCGCAGAAGATAGTTTTAAAGTTATTTAGTAATTATGATAATAGCAAACTTCACTCACATATGAGTGGGGAGTGGGAAAACCATCCACATGGGTCCAATATAATATTTTTTTTATACGATTTAGGCCTATTGTCCAGCTTTTTCTGAACAATTTGGCGTTTATTTGAAGATTTTATCATTATTAGTTCCTGAGATATTGCCAATTCTGTTTCATAAGGTAGTAAAATGCAAAGCAGAGAAAAACGGCTTTAAAGTTTGACTCAAAATTCCTGTCCTAGACTAGAATCCCGTGCCTAAGCCTATACCTAGATCTAGATCTAGATTTTGTAATCTGAGATAAGCCTCTATTTTAGGTCTAAATTTATGAAAATGGGGTCCTCTAGACTCTATTCTGGATTTAATATCACTATACTGAGGCCACAGATTGTCTTAAGTATTTTTTTTTTCTTGTCTGGATCTAGATCTAGATCTTCATATCCGGTTTTGAAACAGTAGTGTCAGCCCGGTCATCTGAACAAAATTATTTCCTGATGGTCTTGTAAATGAATATGTAACTTATTCATTTACAAGACCATCAGCAAATAATTTTGTTTTGATTCATGTTAATTCAACAGTGACTACTGAATTTTATTCCATTTTCGATGGAAACTATAAAAATATCAAAGAAATAGTCACTGTGGAATTAACATGAATATTTAAGACAGAAATCAGGGCTAAATATTGAACGAAATTTTCACATGAAAATTCTGGAGGGTTATTAGTATTAATACGCACTCTTTAGTTTCGTTATATTTATTCACACTACTTTTGACTAGAAAGTGCATATTTTGCCATTTCCTATGGCTTATAATTTGTAGGGGGCATCTCAAAGTAATATATCACTAGACCAGATTAAAAATGCCAAAGTTTGTGGGCCTGTTGAACTTGGACTGCAGGTTGTTTGAGGCGACTCTGGCTCAGAAAAAAATGAAATTAAAATATTTCTAATCAAAAATTGTTTATATTCTTTACATTAAATGAAAGAGGAAATTTAAATGAACATTCCTATACCAAAACCCCAATATGGTTAGAATAATGATTTTCATGTTTGAAATGCTCCCCTGCTAAAATGTATCTAGCGACATCCAGACGGTTTTACCAACTCCCCACACATATCTTGCTATTTTTGTAATTCAGCTTGTTTCCTTTGCTTTTCTGAATAGATATATATTTTTGAAAATTTTAAAAGGAGCACCGGTACTACTGAGTACTTCTAAGGGATTGAAATGTTACAAAATTGTTGTAGCAGGACAGCAGGGAGGTAATCATGCAGAGAAGGCAAAGACAATTTTTCTCTTGAAGTATACTGTTTATAAGTTGATGGACTTAAATAAAAAAGAGAAAAGGAGGAAGATGAAGTGCAAAAGGTGTTATTCAGCAAATTAATGTACTGCTACTTGACTGCATAAACAGAAGTATTTTGATTTGAAAATTTAACACTGAAAAGCTTCTTGGAACATGAATTTAAGTTAGAGATGAACTCGTCTTTAGATTACAGATTCATCGTACTAAGACTGTCATTACTTGATCCCTTGCCTTCTCCCTTCACAGGTGAAAATCAGTGAGATGAATGAGCGATGGGCAGGTTCTCTCCAGATTGGGCTGACCACCATGGCTATCTCTGACTCAAGCTCTCCCGTCAATGTCCCAGCCTCGGCTGACCTCATCATGTCCAGGGTCACTTGGGTTGTGTCAGGCTCCGAGGTTAAGAAATGTGGCACTGTGATCAAGCATAATTATGCCCCTTCTCTTCAACGTTTGCAGGTTGGTGGTTAAAAACAATTTAGCTGAATAATAATTTTATTTCAAGAAGTTCTATTTGAGGGACGCCCTGCAAACCTAATGAAAGGCTCCTCAAATGACTCTGCAATGCCTATGCTTTGCAACAACATTTAAACAGCAAAATTTTTTTCTGTGAGGTGATACATGGGAGAAAAAATATATTTCTGAATGTTTTCTTATATTTTCTTTATAATTTTTTTAGCCTTCATGTATGCCATGAATGCCATTGATGTGTGGAATAATTATAAAGCTATATAATTAAGTGTAGTGTGAATTTAGAGTTAACCTTGAACTGGAAACTGAAAACACTATAGCAAAGTCTTCTTATGCCTAAAAAATTACTACTGTTTTCGGAGCAGCTCTTTCTAGTTTCAAATTGTGGGAGGGACTTATAGACTTTGAATAATTAAAACTGGTAGTTAGAGGAGCTTGTATCAAGGTAACAGTTGTGGATGGTTATAGGTACAGCTTTGTTTTTTGTGTTGTTTTTTTACGGTTCAGGTCGGAGACAGAGTGGGAGTATGTCGCTACTCAGATGGTACAATGCATGTCACTCTCAATGGAGAGGACCTGGGAGAAGCTGCGAGTGGAATTCCCAAGGTAAGTCTAAAGTGATCATGAGTTCAAGTTTTCACATGTAGATAATCATGACAATATTTTTTCAGCAACTAGGAGTACTTAAAATGGCGTGTTTACGAATGACTAGGATAGCTTATTGGAGGAGACATAACAATTTTAACAAAAGAGATATAAACCTTTGAATCAAAATCAAGTTTATGTTGTCTATATGAAGGTTTTTGTCCAGGTAACCCTTTTTCACCTTTTACTTCTAAATTTGTTTTTTTTTTTTTTTAGTATTTTTCTTAATTTGCTATGCAAGTCATCAACTCTTATTATTGTAATCACTTGAATATTGAATTTTGCAACTCGGGTTTTATAAAAACAAAATGAGGAGACCATCTGCTTGATGTTAAAAAAATCTTTGCTTCTCTTAAAGTTTACTTAAGGATGTTCACTAAACTATGATTCACAAGGAAGCTTGAATATTGTTTTCTCAGATACAGCCCACATGTAATTTAAATACTTTATTGAAGGCCTCAGCAATGAGTTACATGCCAAAAAATACTGAATTTTGCCAGATCTATCCTTACTGCCTTAAAATTTTTTTAAAAACTTTTCTTTGTCTAGAATGTTTTTGCTGTTATCGACCTGCATGGATCTGTGGAGGGTATAGTAATCACAAGTTCTCCAGGCCTTGAAAACTCCAGTATTATTTTGTCACCTGCCTATGAGTTAGAACCCTTGTCACAGGTAAAAGAAATTTCCAGTAAATAATAAAAAAAAAATAACTTAAAATTAGAGCGCTTATTTTTTTCTTTCAACATCTGTTCATACGCATTAAATGAGGTTTTTATTTTAAAATGAGAATGAGACTGATTAAGCACACTATTGCTTGTGGCAAAGTGAGTGGAGGTGTTATTTCATCTTTCATCCTCTGTGACTTTTCTTTCAGGATCGTGATCAAGACAGCGACACAGCTGCTCAGCTTTCTATGTGTTTCCATAGCAACCATGGCAAAAACATCCTGCTGAGGGAAGGAGGTAAGCAGGCAGAACGGTTGGCAAGCTACAATCAGGCGGTTGTGGTTGGGAGCAAACCACTTAAACGCAGAGAAACTTTCCAGGTAAAATCTGCTTTCCTTTCCATTTGTTGATTTTGTGACTGCATTTGCATTGCAGCTAGAGCAGTGGGTACATATTATTTGAGGACAGTGAGATGGGTTTTTCCTGTTCAGTGCCTAAATTGTACAAGCTGTCCTGTTTTACACATTATGTCAAAATAAATAAGTACAATATTCCATGGCTATTTTAATCTTTTATTCTTTAGGAGAGCAAAACATGCTAAAGTTACTTATCTATTGATTACAAATTTTAATGCAGTTACATCATGAAGCTTTTAATTTCTCCTAATTGTGTGAGACAGTGGTCAATGCAAGGATTGAGCGTACTCGAACTAAATTTCTGTGGTTACCCATGATTTTGAATCATTTCTCTCCATATTTTCATCTTTGAGCGAAAGTGACAGAATTTTGATATATGTTAGAGCTTTTGTACAAAGTTATTAAAAAAAAACAACTTGGTTTCCTACATTCTGCAAATTATTTTTCAACAGGTTCGTCTCGGCAGGCGAAATCCAGCCTGGAGCTCGTCTCTGGCAGTTGGAGTTGTTGGGTTTCCTGTTGACAAGTTCAGTTTTCCTGTTCAAGCCACAGCCATACGGAAACCATGTGTTGTCATACATGGAGAGTCAGTCTTTGTCTCTGGGTATAAGGTGTGTTCATATCTTTCTTTTAAAACAAAACTGATAAAAAAAAAAATCTCATTTATGTCAAGTTTTATAAGAAATGGAGCTTTCAAGTTAATAAGAAAAATTCCTAAAAGTGTTGTTAGTTATGAAAAAAAGAATTTCCAAATTAATTCTCAAATGAAATGATTATTTTTGAAAGCATTTATTTGCTATGGAAATTTCCTATTAAAGCATTCTAGAAAATCATGATCTAATTTAAAGTTATCTGGAGCAAACTTCTAGACGGAGATTTAGATACCCTACTTAAGGTCTAGATCTAGAGTATATATTAGATTTTTTAGATCTAAAATCCTTATGAAGTTCAAATGCAAGAGATTCTGCAAAATTATTACATAAAAAATTTATGTAAAATCTTGCAATTCTAAACTCAGAGATCCTTTTGTAATATTTTCCCTCGACGAGGGTATCTGTGAGAGCTGTTAATTCCTACTCATTTTTTTATGCAAATCCAAATTATGGCCAAGGGAAGAGAAGTTGAAAAATAAATAAGACTAGATCAGATCCTATCTGACAAGATTTCTTTCCAAGGTTTACATTCATGTAGTTACATTTATGTCTCAGGGATTGTTCTCCAACAATTGGTAGCCTCCATGGCCTTTGAATAACATCTGGTTTTTTTTAGGGCAATAGTTCAAGAAAAAGTGTAGCTAAGTGTGTCAATGTGCCAGCTCCAGATCTATCGTGAAAAGAAAACAAGTTGCTGGCGACTTTCCTGATTTTTTCCTTGCCGTCAAAATAGTAAGAAAATAAATGTCCAAAATTCTAGTCATCTGCAATCATTATATGAAGCTGCCAACAAGTTTTGGCTTTGTCAACCAGGGTAACCATTCACATTTTATTTGTTGTCATGAGTTTCAAAAATGGAAATATTAAATATCGCTCAACAATGACTACTTGCAGGTGAAAGATCACTTTGGACCTAATTTGGATACCTTGGGAGAGAACAGCCGTGTGGGGATTAGCGTAGATGAAGACTTGTGTCTCCACCTCATGGTGAATGGTATCGATTACGGTGTGGCTGCTCGAGACATCCCACTTCCTTGCTGGCCCGTTGTGGATGTCTATGGACAGTGCGAGCAGGTGTGTCATCTTTATGTCTGATCTTTTGCATACTTTTGCCGTAAGATGAAAAATATCATTTTATTTTATAACTTTTTGACCGAGTTTCCTGTCCCTTAGTCCATGTCCATCCAGACTGCATTGAAGTGACACACCTATTGAACCTAACTTTGGGAAAATATTGTTATGCCTCTAATGCAGTTGACAGAGTTAATATCACACTTATTAAATATAACACATAAATGCACAGAGAAAAGATTACTTTTAAAAGAAGTTAAGTCACATAAATATGATTCAAAAATGTTTTTGAGTCCCATTCAGATTCTAACATTAAGATTAAGGTGCATTTAACTGCCAAGGTGGTGGTGCAAATTTGGTCACATTTTGTCACAAAAAAATTATTTTTTAGATTTTTCTTTTCTCTCTTTTTTTTGGCTAAATTGTTATTAGTTGATAATTTTGTATTTATAATTAATGATAATCAAAGTGAAATTTGACCATTTGACCGTTTTTTTTTGTTTTTTTTTGTTATTCCTTTATTATTTTTGGCTTGACAAAGCAGGTTTGGTTTTCAAATGCATGAAGCTTGCCTAATTTTTTTTGGCCTTTTAATTATCAAGTAAAATTAGAAGTAAATGGAGAAACGCAGCTTGATTTTTTAGATGGCTGAGTAGTTCCATAGCTGCAACTAGCTTCAGCAAAAAGAACAAAAAGGTTGTGTGGGATGGGAGGGGGGGTGGAAGGAAATAGTGCAACAGTAGCCTAATTGCTGAGGCAACAAAGTATACTGTAGCCTGCTGAGCCACTTGATAAAGGAATGATGGTTGAAAGGGATGAACACATCAGGTTTCCAGATATTAAGATGAAGATGCGGGGTAACCCACATAATACTTTTAGCAGGAACTGGATTGGTTATGATTGCAAAGATAAACTGCAGTCTAGTGGGTTGGATACCAACAGTTTTTTCACCTTTCAGCTCATAATAATCTAGGCTTGTTTCTTGCCTGAGGCATGTTGATAAAGCAGAATAGATTGGGAACGTATCTTGAAATAGAAGAAAATTTTTAGTAATGATATTGAAGAATGAATTTATGAATTCAGAAACATTTTGATAAAGCGGTTGTTGATGGAAGTTGATAATATGGTATATTCCAGATTGTGTTCAAATATTTCTCCCTTTTTACTCCTTGCTTTTCTAAGTCTTTTTTTATTTTATGAAGTGATTTATCTGCAACATGTCATGGGCAATGGCTTATGGTTAACCAATGTTTAATCAAGTCCTTTTCATATTTACTTCATTGTTTTACTTTCAGGTGACCATTCTACCTGAAGATTACGAGAGCCTGGCTGCCACTGGCATCAAAGAAGAATGTGAGAAAGCTGATCTTGAGAACAGTGAGTGATCAAGTTACCTTGCTTTAGACTTGAATCTTGAATGATATATTTCTATCATTTTCAACAGTTATAACGTTGAAAAAAGCAAACTTGAAGAGACCAAACAAAATTATTTCAAGAACAGCAATATGCATTCTTGCTTCATATCTATTTTATAGGGATAGACTCTGTACAATCTGTTCAATTTTTTCCAAATGTACCATATGGCTGAGGAAACAAAAAGGCAAATAGATTGCTCAGTCAAAAGTGGGTCATAGACTATAATTAAAGAAAAGAGTTTGTTGCTTCTCAAAAGACAATTGGTAAGAAGAGGAGAAAGTTTTTCAATTCAGTCATGAATTTTTCCTTTTGTTGCACTGTAAATAACTCATTTACCTCAAGGTTTTTGACAATAAGATCAGCATTTTAAATTACAAAATGAAGGTTGATTCTTTTATTTTGGAAGTCAAGTTTTTTTATACTTCAAATTAAGTTATCCTCCTCCCCCACTGACAAAATACATGCACAAACACACTTGTGCTTACACAAAAGTTGCTGCAGAAACTTCAAAGCTAACTCCATCTGAAGCCCTTTCATTTAGGAGAATTCCAGCTGTTTATTGTGAAAACATGACTTAAATTTTTTTGTGTGTTGAGACTTGATATTATAATCATTTTTTTTATCTCATTTTAAAACTTAAAAAAAAAAAAGATCATTTTTTGGGTAAAATAATAAAACTTCTGAAAAATGCACAAATAAAAATTCTTGGTAAAATTTCTATCAAAGACTTCTGAAGCTGCATACAGTCTTTAATCATAGCATTTGTACCTCAGCAACAATGCAAGTTTTTTTTTTTTAACTCAGATTTCTCTACTGATCAAGTGAGATATCAATGGTGAAGATTGATTTTCGAAGGAAATATGTGTTGTGTTCAGATTAAATCTATTGTTTATGCAATAAGAGATGTTAGTTTTACATTTAAAGAGGAATTCACTTTAGTTCAATGTTGTAGTTAACTTTTGAGTAAAGTTAAGAAAGCTCAGAATCATAAATCTTCCTTTTTATTTCTTATGTACCAGAAGGGAAAGAGAAATCCAGCACGGGCATTGATAGCAGTGTCTCCGTCCGCAATTGTGAATACTTAAATATCTGTAACAGGCTCAAGTCATCATTAAGCTTACCAGGTAAATCTAACCATTTCTCTTCATTATTTGGTTAGTCCATTCTCAGGCAGTATTTTCTAATTTAATTTTTTGTGTTTAAAAACTGAGTTTAATTCCTGCTGTATTGGATCACACTTTCTTTTATTTCTTTGTTGAATCGTATTGATTCCTGGCTATAGGTTGGAGAAGGCTTAGCTCTACAACAAAAAATAAATTTCTAGATTGATTTCCTCCTTCATGTATATAGCCTTTATTCTTTTTTTTTATTTACTTCTTTGTAAGACTATAGGATTTGTAATGTATCATATTATACCTATCGGGACTTCTAATTTTCATCAGTATTTGGTAGGGATGAGATGACATTTGCTGAATTTTTTATGCGATTAAATGTACAAGAAATGTGAGAAAAGCGTGATTTTCAGATCTGTGACAAAACCTCTGAACAAGAATCCTTGTTGTTCTATTTTAATAATATTATCTAAGATAAATGATGACCTGAAGCTAACAGTGTGGCGTGTCTCTTACAAAGTTATTTTGCTCTTATACATTTTTGTCATATCAGTAAAGCTGCCTGTTGTTAAAAACTCTTTTGAAAATGTTAAAATGTTGAAGGAAAAAATAAGAATAAATGCTCTTGGCAATTTGGCCCCTGAAGAACATTAATATTAGGTGCTTCTACTTTGAGATGTGCCTATATGACTGTTAGCCCTGCTCCTTTCTACTTGCTTCAGCTGATTTGGATCAATGAAACGGCCTAGAAGAATATTTCTGACTCTGTAACACATAAATATAAGTGAATGTGCTGCTTCATTTTTGGCCATACTAAATGATTATTTTATGCTATATGCATATATACATACTATACTAAAGGAATTCCATGCAATCATAATTTGTGAAACCTTGCTTGTGCCAGACGGCTACTTTGAGGGTCAAAGTGTCTGCTTTTGCTCAGCGTGCCATAAAGTTAGAGGTGATGATATTCATCTAAGGCGAGGAGATCCACCAAAAGATTATGTCTTACCATTTGGTTGGTGTCGCTATGTTCTCAGGTGAGTCTTCTCCACTGGCAAACAACTTTTCTCATGTTCTTAATCTCATCATAGGCAACATGCTGCCTTTGTTTTCTAAACACTTTTTATTAAGTTCCCACCTTACCCCTCTTCCCTAAAAAAACAGGAAAGAAAAATGCATATCCATCATGGCCTTACCTGTTCAACCAGGCTGCCCAACATTAAACACCCATCTCCTTAATCTTATTCTAGATCTATATCAAATACTCAAGAGACTAAGGGAATGGAAGAGCATGTTTTGCTTGTGGCCAACATGCAAAATTTCCTTCTAAATCAAGATATGCTGAAAATGTTCAGATTGTCAAGCAAACACGTTTGTTAATTGTTATGTTGGGACACTAGACAAGTGGCAGTGTTGGGAAATAATGCCATTCATAGAAAACTGTCACAGCAGGTGAATGGCATGGAAATGTGGTCAGGACAGCAGGTTCGATTCTAGCCCACTTCTGTATCTTGTTTTTATATATTAAATTTTGTGCTCAAATTCCACCAGGGATAGAAATGACATAGAACTTTGTTATGAAAATGTATTCAGATATCAGTTGCAAATGTTTGTTGATCTGGAAAACTGAGTCATACAGCAAGTTCAAAATCTGTTCAAAGATATAAAGATGCTTCCTACAAACAGTTAATCTCAGGAAAAGAAAGAGGTGAAAAATTTTTTTTAATCCTGTCATGATTTAAAGGTTCTGCAAAGAATCTCTTTCATTTGAAATTTTAAGTTTTTCTCTTTACTGCTTTCCTGTCAGAGCCCCTAATAAAGCCCACAGTCTGAATGTCGCTGAGAAGTGGCACTTGGCCTACTATGGAGTAAATATGGCGGACACAAGGAGAATACTGGACACTTTTGATCTTTTACCCTCTGGTACTGACCTCTGAAATCATTGCTAAGATAAGAATTTATCTTACTGTTTTTGAATAATTAGCTTTGAGTGCTTGTAAATGAGGTGTTGGGGGAAACATTCATACATGAAGCAGTATAAAAATATATGTAAATATACTTATATATTTACACACCAACTGACAATAAATAAAACTATGGTAATTGATTGAAGACAACTTTTTGCTTGATGGTTGCTTTAATTATTTTTAATTAAGGAGCTGAGTATGATGTGATGTCATAGCATATCATGTTTCACTCATGTCATCTTCCAATGTTCTGATATTTCCACAGATGAGGGTGGCTCTTCGAGCAGTATTCTTCTACCATGTCCTCAGCCCTACACAGAAAAGTCACGACCTGAAAGCCTCGGTGGCAAGCAGATCTTCCTGTCTCCAACCATCAGGCAGGCAGGGGGTACTCAATTTTCCCCTAAACACAGGTTGGTGGACGTTCGTACTGGACCATCTAGGCTGGTCAGTTATAACCAGTTTAATGGCTTTTTTAAAGGTTTAGTGAAGGTCATTTGTTCTTTAGGTAATTTTGTTGTTCTGCCATGCAAAATGCTAAACTTTATGATGAATGATTGAAGAGAGTGATCTATCTTATCTAATTTGAGACCTGAAAAAAAAAAGAAACAATAACAAAGCTTTAGATACAGGTCTTTCTTTCCTTTGGTCAAGGTCTGTCTTTATCCCAAGTATCAAATTATTGCAGTTGAAACGCTGGAAACCAAAAGTACATCCATCCTCAAATCATGCTCTTTTATTTGCATTTTTTTGTGCTCATTATGATAGTATTTGTCTTCTCATTGCTACAGATTTTTCGACCCCAAAACGAAGAAAATGCATGATACCCGAGCAGCATTTCAAGTTTGGGTAAAACCAGGCTCTTACAAGGTTTGTCGTCTTATCTAGTGGCTGCAGTCAATAGAAAAATAATTTCACAAATATTAAATTTTGCTCAGTTGCTCAGTCAATGCCAAAAGCTTGCGTTACTAATGCCAAGGGAAATGAAAGAAACCATTTTTTACCCTGGTCTGCAAAATTATTTTTCATTTTCTATAATTATGCATGTAGCAATATTGCAAAGACCATTGCAAGTGTGAAATCTTATTACAAGATAGCATTATTATCATTGTAATATTGTAATGAAAGATTTTGTTGCAACTGCTGCTGCTATTGTTTTTAGTATTAAGAAGATTATCCTTATTGTGATAATAATAATAATAATAATAATAATAATAATAATAATAATAATAATAATAATAATAACAACAACTACAACTTCAATAATTGTTCTCACCATTAATTTTTTTGGTGTGTGTTTGCATCTTTCCAGGTATCTCCTCAGACTGGCCCTGACAAAGCTCAAGTGGATCCCTTCTTTAAAAATTCTGAGATTGACTGGGTCACCAAGGAGCGAGGGTCGACCATGCTGCATGCTCTTCTGCTTAGAGTGGATTAGAGAGTGGAGCAGGGATGGGTCAGGAAGGGGCGGGGGGAGGGGTTGGGAGTGGAATCGAGGTTGGAGAGGAGGGTAGAGGATACTAGGGTACAGCTATCCGCAATGTTAAGCAACTCAATTACAGTGTCATTATTTTCACCATCATAATTGCCACATCCCACCTGGTGTCAGCTCTAGGGCAAGTTGGGAGCCAGCACTTGGGCTGTTTTCAACTTTTACCTCTGTTTATTATAGATTTTAGGTACGGAAGAGAGAGTGGGAACAATAACTTTTAGTTGTTTTGTTGGAAGACAAGACTCTAGTATGATTCTTTTGTGAAAAAAAAAATACAATGAAAATAGCCATATTGGATAGGGTTCTTTGTGTTTTAAGACAAAATTTTGATATATTTTTGGTATCACTTCCTACTGGCACACACACTGTGGCACTATTTCAAAGGAGTATTTTACTTGCCTTCCTAATGAGAGGCATATCATGCCATTAAGAGTCTATAGCCTGGGCAAAAGTTTAAACTCATTTATGCTTGTGGAAAATGAGATTTCTGTTTCTCTTTTTTAACTCGCTGTGAATGATGTATAGATTAGTTTGGTTTTTGAGTGAGGATTGGAGACTGCAGTTCAGGGAATAAAACTCTTACTTATCTTTTGCTGAAATTTGAAAAAAAAAAAAAAGAAAAGAAGCCAAGGCTATCTTTTGTGAATGCCTAGTTACAAAAGTCATTTCTAAAACTTTCTTACCTTTTACTGGAGTTTGAAAAAAAACAAAGCAATATTTTTATGAATGCATAGATGTGAGTCATTTCTAAAACTAAAAAACGTAGATGGAAGATGATCCAGAAACGAGTTTCTCCCTTGTATTTTCTGAAATCAGTGTCACAGTGACAAAGTTTTAAAACATCTCTAGCAAAATTAGGAGACGACATATCAATTAGAAATTTTACAGATGTGATCCAGTTTTAAGCCTAAAAACAAATGTCACAATCTTGCCCTAAAGCTGATGTTTTTTGCTGTGTTCTGTGGGTTGGATCCCACACTGTCAGCTGCATTCTGATCTGATACATAATTTCTTCAAGATTTAAGTGTTTGGACCATGTATGTGTCCCCTTATGAACCTATGAGATTACATGGTATCGATCAGATACAGACATGAAAACATATCAGTTTTATTTTCTGATTGCTCCTTCAAATTGACAGTTTACTCTAGTGACTGACGTTCCCCTTTGTGTTTTGCAGTGGACAGGTTAACAGACTTTTCAAACTTTTTTTCAAATTTAGAATATCCCACATTGAAAAAGCATCCTAAAAGTTTCAACCTTATTTTCTATTACACCAAATGATTCGACAGATTTTTTTTTAGAAATTCACAGATTTTTTTTATGACTGTCTTCTCTATCTTCTATTAAATTCTATTCTCTTCCAAAGAAAAGGCATAAATGAAAGATCTTAAATCAGGCTTAAAGAGCTTAATTTTGCATTTTAATTAAAGGGTCTTTTATTCTTGATTAAAAACAAGAGCTAGGTCTCAACTTCAGTGTTTACCATTATCTTCAGGCCCATGCTTGACAGATAGATCTATCAATTAGCGATTTTTTATCACGTTTTTCTTTGCCAAGCTAGATCCTTGCATTATAATCGCATGAATTGTCCTGTGTTGCTCAGGTTGCTCATTAACAAAATACAAGTTTGTTTTGTCACTCGCTACTGTCCTTAAATGTTTTGAGGGAACATAAGAATACTTGCTATATTGTCAGGTACCTAACCGGAATACCATTACGAGATGTTAACTCATGCAGGCCCGGTGTGTTCAGGTCTGAAGATTGGTTTTTCTAAGCGTACCAGATGTTGACAGCTGTCAGAGGTGAGGGAGGGAAGAGGGGAACAATATTTATCTTTGTCAACATAGTGGCAATTGCTATAATTAAATGTCTTTCAGCAATTTTATGTAAGTGTGTCTGGAGTATAAGAGATGGAAGATGATTTTGGCAATACTTTATTAAAGTACTAGAAATTTTATGTGTTCACTGCAAGAATGATGTCACTATTGTAGATTTTTCTGATTTTCATACCAGGCATTGATGTTCATCCCTTCACATGGTGTGGGAACAGGTGGTGAGTTTCTCAATGGTAAAAGTAAGACTAATTTGCCAAAGCTGAATTCCTCTGTTGTGAACAGCACTCTATGCAAGGGAGAATCAATTGTAGAAAACCTGATTACAGTTGAAATGGGAGATAACTGAGTACATGGATGTATCAGACTTAGCGTGGTGACCAACGTAGCAACTGATCTATGTGTAGCCCAAGTCTTGTTATCATTGTGAACTCTTTGGAAGTGAATCCCACCAGTTTGTGCTGTGACCCAAAGCCTCTTCTTGTTGAGTAGCATGAATAGCAACAAGCCAAGTAAAGCTAAATCAGGTGTCTATGCAGTATGGAGGGATGTTTGAAAGTCTCAGTCGGCTCTATTGAACACAACCTCTCCAATGAGATTGTCATAGTTTTTCGCTCATCAATGATGCCATATTGACTGAAAGTATGTGTGTAGTTTGAAACTTGATCAATACAAAATCTATAATTCGTTCCTCATGCCTGTAGATTTGGTATTTTTACCAGAAATGATATGAAGTTCACCCTCATGTCAGATTTTATTACTGACTAGGTGTCTCACTAAGTTTTCAGCCAGGACTTTTTACAGCACTGAGCTATCGAAAGAAAACCAAGTGCCGTCTCACACGGAATGTTGAAATATTACGACTCATGTGGCTCTAACAAAACTTTTTTGTTGGACGATGGTATGTAATAGCATGAATAGGCCTTTAAAAGAATAAAAAGCCACAGAGTTTTAAATTAAAATATTCCACATGATGTCTGAAAGTTTTTGCATCATTTTTCTCCTTTAAAAAAACCCAACAAAAATCGAACAAACTGACAAGACTGTACTTGATGCAAATCTTATCTAAATATTTCACAGTGCTGCTTCACTATTGCCCTCTTGACGGATGCTTTGATCTCAAACACGATCAAGTTACAGTCTAAGACTGAAGACTTCACATGTCTCCTTTTATAGCAATGATGTGAAGATGTGAAACTAATTGCCACATTATTTATACAAAGCTCACACGCATAATTTACATAATTTTGAATTGTTATTTGCATCCATAGTGTTTATTTTTTGCAAGTATAATATTAACCATGTTATAATTTTTGTCTTAATCATGTTTGCTTGCCTGTGATGCAAATTTTTAAGTAGCAGATCAATGTGATTTTTTTCCCTTTTCGCCATTCCTTTATTTCATTTTTGTTGAGCCTGTTTTTTTTTTATTTTTAGTTTATTTTCAATAGAGTCATTATGACTATTCTAAATAAGTCAGCTTACATAGACAAAAATGGAATAGAAATTTAACTTTAATTTGATTAATCCTGTCATGTAGAAAGGATACAAAAAGTCAAGGTTTTGCCCATTTGACCTATAAGTGTCGATCTGGAATACAATGCGGTCTGGGATGTTTTAGTCTGCTATGAAGACAGAGCTTACTTTGGGGTCGGAAAGATAACGGTAGCTCAGTATTAAAACCTGCTTAACTGGGTTTCTCTCCTCAGTATGACCAATGTCTTCAGTGCAAAAAGTAAAAAACAAGAGATAAGTTTGATAAAAGATATTATTTAATTAATTTAACATTGTGATACCAACAATGCATCAGAAATGGAATAATTTAAAAGCACTTTGTGATGAAATTTATTTATAAATAGACCCCGTCATTGTAGTTTTAGCACTTAATAAAGCAAAAATGATATGGTAGTTGATTTTTATTTATTGTCGTACATGAATAAACTAATTTGTCTTTGATTGTCTTGTTTTGTTTCTTTCATGTCACAGAGACATTATTGTGTGGATTGAATCAAATGGTTCTCTTGCAAGTTCATGCAAGAATTGCCTTTTAAAATTAAAATTCTGATTCATGTCTTTGGTTTCTCAGTTCTGTTTACAAAAAAGTTTTGCAATTCTTTCAAACATTTAAAATTTGAAATTTTTTTTTTTTTTAAGTTACACAAAGGAAAAATGAGAACCACAGGAACGATACAGGAGAGAAAAAAAACACACAAAGTTCAACACATCAATCAGACACTCCAAGGACTTTGGTAACTGTATAAATTGACATTTAATTTTTTTTAATGGATTGTCCAAAACTTTGCACAGGCATACGTAAAGAAGAAAAATATAAATTATTCTATAGCACATTCTCAATGACTGATACTAATCACAAACGACATTTATAGTTTTCTCATAAAGATGTGAAATAAACATAACATTAGTTTATCTTTGAAACAGAAAAACAAGGCATTACACAAATCTTTGGTAAGTTGCTGAAAGAAATATTTGTAACTTCAAAGTTGAACCAGAGAAGATGAAACTGAAAACAGTGGAAATGCCACCAAAATGACTTGGGACTACAATGCTGTCCACATAGCAAACTAAGGAAACGCAATATCATGGACGAATTTTGCTATCACAATTTTTAAATCTTGTTGGAAGATATAATTAAAGGTAAGATCAGAGCTAGCCTGGCTTCACACAGAGTGAACTCCTCCCCACAGGTCCAAAATGTCCATGCATAACAATATGGAAGTTTGCTAAATACAGATGGTACACAAATCATAAGATTTTCAACTTGTATTCACTTCAAGTTGATTCAGACTTAACAATAAAAAAACAAAATAGAACAAAAAATGAAGAGAAAATGCTTGAATTCGACACAAAGATCACTTGAAATGGATTAATAAGTGTCAAAAAATAAGATAGCTTACAAAACAAAATAAAATTCTACATGTACAAACTCATACTAAAATGCATGCACAAGACATGAAGAGATGGATGGGAAAATGTGTTAAAAAAAAACAAAAAAAAATTAAATTGTGGCTGCACAATCATATGAAACAAAATAATGCAAAAAAAAACAACAAAAAACAACAAAATTACATCGTATTTCAAGATCCCAAAAGAGTATATAGTGGAGAACTGGTCAGTCAACAGATCTTCTTTCCACGCTAGACTAGAACAATACATAATGGAATCACAATTATTCACGTGCAACAAAGAGGACAAAGGAAGTCCTAGAGTCTCAGCAAGAAGTGGGGGGAAAATAAATTGAATGACAAATATCTTGCTGCTCGATGTTCCTACTCCTAGTGTGATATACTCAACAGCTTGTTCACCACATGCTGCTTGCTGCTACTATTAAAGTCACAATCCAGCACAGGAGAAGAACAGTTATCAGCTCCTGCTCATCAAGAGCAAATGACAAAAAAAAAAGGCAGCAAAGAATGTAATGATAAAAATAGATTTGATTTCTACAATAAAAGCTTTGATAAGCTTTTGTGGAACACTTGGATTTCTTTGGCTTATGACTGTAGAACAAGCTTACAACACATAAAGAGTGGCAGCTGTGGCAAGCTTCACAGAACACAAAGGCTAAACACAGGATTACAAGAATACAACATTATAATAGTAGTCCTGGATTGTTCGCTGGTCAAATTCCTTTATCTGTTCACTGGTGAAAGGGGAAAGATAGAGAGAAAATATTTAACATACTAACATTGTATGGTATTTCATTTTATATTTCGTTTGGAACTTGCACTTTGTGATAAACATTTTTTTCTACATTGCCAGAAAAAAAAAGATTTGAAAAATATGATAAAGGCTTCAGATTAATCATATTTTCTAGGCTAAATATATGACTATATAAAGTCTCCTTAGTTCACTTTTTCTGTAACTTTTTTAAAAATAGAGTTTACATTCCTAAAATTTCCTCAAGACAGCAAATAAGCTGTAAAAAAGCAGGGCAAAAGTTAATCATCGAAGTATCACTTGATTCTCTCCTGATCAATTAAGCTTAGAACCAGGCAGAAATTCAGTTTGTTCACAGCATCAAAAGCTTCAAATTTATTTCGGGCGAAGCACATTGATTTACAGATTAGTCTTCCAACTAGGTTTTAATAATAGAAAAGTGTTTGGACTTCTGTAGCTTCAAAGGCTGATTACAAAGTAGATAAGCAACCAGTTCTCTATGTAATTCAAACATGTGCACAAATTTAACATTTGGTTTGGTAGAGCAATTTTTCTTTTTACTTTTCTCCCATAGCACATAAACAGCTAATAAGATTTTCTTCATCGCAGAGAAAGAAGGATTTTCTTTTCCACTTGAATTTGGCCTGTAGTGTAGCTTTATTGTCACAACTTGACTAGTTTCAACTTTTACAATTGATTTGTAGGTAAAATGTTTTTTAGCCCGAGTGATACATAGTCATGTCAGCAATATCACATGAGAAACTTGAAATTTCTCATCAATGAAACTCAAAAGTGTGGGAAGATGTGGACTTTTTAAGATAACGAATTAGTCAAAATTAAAAGGTGTATCACGGCATACTTAGTGTGAGCTATGGGGGGCACTAATTGTGCCATTTTGCCAGCCTTTTACATAATCTTATTTGATATCCAGTTAGTTATTGTTTGGAAAGATAAATAATAAAAAATAAGATTCTTCCGATCTATGAACCAGTAATACAAATCAATGATGTAAATTTTAAACAAAAGACTACACAACTTCACATATAATTCCCTGGAAAACTTGGAAAAAATCTATACATATGATTCCTAGGGAAACTACTCTGTAATTATTATATCATCATAAATACTGACTAAAAACTGGGACATTGTGTTCAACATAGATGAATACAGATACAACTGTAAAAATAGTAAATATAGTTAAAGGAAACATACATTTTACACATTATGGCGCTGTTTTCATCAAATACAAATTTAATCATACAATTACAATAATAACACTCAGGACATCAAGTTAAAAAAAAATTGACGGAAGAAATAATGACTTTCATTTTCTACAAATTTCAATAAAGTATTGTAGTAATGCCATAAGGCTAGATTTGCTACAATTTAAAGCTATAATACCAGAAACATGTCCTCCTGATTTCAGAATCATAACAACAAACGATCATTATATATTAAACAGTAATCAGCCTTGCAAATTAAACCAGAGCTATTGCCACATCTAGCTGCATGAAAAACAAAATTGCAACTGCCAAATTAAGTTGTGCCTTATGAATCTACCTGTCTTGTTAAGAAAAAAAAATAGAGTTTTGTTGTTGTTCAAGAACACTTCAGAGAGTAAGAAGCAGGTACTACCACAGCTGTAGCACTCAATCAATTAAAAAAAAAACTACAGCCACATTACCTCAGAAAAATTTATGATTGTCACTCATTTTATTCTGAATTTTAGAGTTTTATTCAGATTAGTCGAAGTCAAACTTAGATCAGCAAATTTGTGGCTGCGGAGAATCAGGCAAATTACAAAAAAACGTAATTATGTTATTAATTTTTTTTTAAATTTTACCATCTTGTTTTTTCCTTCCCACAAAAAAAAATCCATACATCCAATTGCTATTCAGCAGGTACTAGAGAAATATTTAAATGAAAAAAATTCCAATGACTCATATTTTGCAAGCCCAGTAGAAAATCTTGTCCATTGCTACTCTGCTATTACTCTCTTGAATTCAGTATTGTCCAATATTTATCAGACACAAAGTAACTATTTCCCCAAGCTAAAAACAAACAACAACAAAGCAAAAACCATCCTATTTAGCGTTAGGGAAAAAAAACCCTCATTTAAATGAAGATATGACTCGGATATTAGCTCAACAGCTTTACATAATGACCAAAAATTCTTCTTCTGCCACCCATCATCAGATAACACAATATTTAAATGTACATGGCATACTGTACTTCTCTGGAAGATAACTAACACAGAGCCAGATATACCGCCAAGTTCAAGTAAAAAAATGCCAACATTCACTTTAAGTTCAATATATAAAGATATAATACGTTATAATTATGTTTTGTATATAATCATTTGTAATCATAATATATAATTCTATATGTATGTACATGGATAAATGCTGACCGTGGAGCATCACAAAGGTCTTTGGGATCGATCTGATTCAACACGCTGTGTATAGATTGCTATTTGAGACAAACACCCCCGACAATAACCTCAGCAACACATCCGCAGAGACAACAGTCAGATAAGTAACTCGGTATTAACTTTCAGTTTCAATAAATGTCAAACTAAACCAATGATCAAATTGCAAGTTCTGTGGAAACTAAGAAAAGCAAAATGTGGGTTTCTTAAGACATTCAAATTTGTTGTCGGAAGCAAAATAAAAATAAAAAAAATATGAATGGGACTCTAACCTATCTACTTTAATGTACAGACAGTGAGAATTTGATTTTCAGAAAGCGATGCTGATTGACTATTTTGGCAAGTTGCTTTATGGCCTCCACTTTCAAAAATCAACAAGGATGAATAATTCAACACAATGGAAGCCATTCGATTGAAACATTAAATCATTAGGCTGAAAATGTCACGCGGGTTCAGCTCGTACAATCCCTGACAGCAAATAAAAAATTCCCGCCCCAAGCCTATTTGTGCAACTTTATGGGGGCAAAAAATTAAATACCTCAACAGAAAGAAAGTAATTTAAAGAAGCAAAATAGAACAAGTTTTCAAACAAAGTTGTACAGGTTCTTAGAGGATTCCTTCAAAATGTGGGCTTTTATACAGTGTTTGAATCCAAGCACTTTATATATACTTCAATTCTTTTAAAGGAAAAACCAAGAAAAAACCCAAAGGAACTATGACTAAATTAAAAGGAAAACGGTTGGTCTCTAATAAAAAGAACATATAGTATCAAATGAAAGAGTTCAAATCAAGTTAATTATGAAGTGTTTGTTTAACAATTTTCGCTCCAGCATAACTTATCGAAACAAAGGCAATAGCAACAAGTCTATATAATTTAGTATACCATATGGGTGGAAGACACTTTACTTGGCTGACTCCTGAATAGAACTTTGTGCACTAAAATTGATCAAAATATAAACGTTGAAACCCTCGAAAATATCTGGCAATTATTTCCAGGTATGGTTTACATTCTAGCACCTTCGGAAAAACAAAAATCTTAGACATAAAGGGTTTCTGCACATTGTCAACTCTGGCCATAAGTGGTTGTCTAAAACAATCACAACTCTGAGAAAGAGCCACAGAATTTTGCATGCTATCCTGCTAATAATACAAGCATTTGATGTTTCAAAAAAAAGATATATATAAAATTGTAAATAACTTAATTTCTTTTAAGTATCTTAAAAGTTTAAAAAATGACTTAGATCCACTCACTTATCGCAGAGCAGTAATGATATGGCATGTTGCTCATGATAGAAAAAAAAAAAAACGAACTAAAACAAAACAATGTGTTTGATCAAGATAAAGCCAGATCTTCACAGATTTAATAACTTAGTGAGTTCCTTCAGAACATTGCTGGTCCAGTACTTCACTGTATTTATGAAGAGTGGTCATGACACAAGGGCAGAGAGAGAGAGAGAGAGAGAGAGAGAGAGAGAGAGAGAGAGAGAGAGAGGGAGGGAGGGAGAGAGAGTGAGAGAGAGAGAAAAACAGAGTGAGAGACAGACAGACAGACAAACAGACAAAGAGAGAGAGAGACAGACAAAGAGAGAGAGAGAGGGAGAGAGAGCGAGAGAGAGAGAGAGAGAGAGAGAGAGAGAGAGAGAGGGAGGGAGGGAGAGAGAGTGAGAGAGAGAGAGAGAGAGAGAGAGAGAAAAACAGAGTGAGAGACAGACAGACAGACAGACAAACAGACAAAGAGAGAGAGAGACAGACAAAGAGAGAGAGAGAGAGAGAGAGAGAGAGAGAGAGAGAGAGAGAGAGAGAGAGAGAGAGAGAGAGAGAGAGAGAGAGAGAGAGAGAGAGAGAGAGAGAGATGACTTTTAATTTGAAAAATTTGCGAGAGCACCGATAGTTTCACACATGGGTGACACAATATAAGCATGACTAACACAATCACCATGGGAAAAAAAAAAGATTTCGCACTGAATATATCTGCTCATCTAAAATCAGCATGATAAACACAATGTTTCCAAATTGGGGCAGAATAAAATGTGTGATAAAGAGATTATATTATAACATATGCAGCATATGATATATGTAAGCACCACTTAAACGCAATTGAATATTTACAACTGCAGAGAAAAAATCTTTTTCCCCCGCTCCTCAAATACTGTTGGAAATGATTGTTTTGAAAAAAAAAAAGCCACAACAGATAAAAGTAAAGTTGACAAGATCGTCATATAAGTAAAAAAAATCTTTGGTTCAGGCTTCAATAAGTTAGGAATAATCACAACAGAGACTCATTAAAAACAGAGTGAAAAAGATAAATGGATTACTGGAAGGTTTACGGTGGTTGTGATATTCTTTATCACGCTCTCTCGATCAAACAAGCAAACTCTGTTTGCGTTTCAGGAGTAACAGGGAACTGTGTCATACATCTAGGATTTGTTTCAATATGTTGTAATCATTTCAAGCTTAAGTGACATTACTTTTAGTTGGTGGGATTTGAAACAAATACTTTTCCTCTCCCAAAATTAAAAATACATAAAATATTTGTTAGTAAATGAGATAAGAAGACGTTAGAGCCTATAACATCACTAACCATGTTCTTAGACGGTTTCTTTCCAGTGAAAAAATTTGCTTACAGTAAAGCAAGAAATTTCAATTCAAAAATTATTTTTTGAATCAGCATTTCAATGATACAAAAAAAGGCAAAATAATGTCGTTCTCTACATGATTTTCCTCTCTCACCATGCACTTAATCTAACATATAAAATAACATAAAAAGTGCAGCTTTAATTATAATGCTGAGAATCACTGTTAATCAACACAGAATTCAGCTACATGAGCCTCACCAGGCAAGGTAATGCTATAATGGCAAGACACTAGAAAAATTCTAGGCAGGCAGGCAGGCCACACGGCCCATTTGATTGTACAAGCTTGTTTAAAGTTTCGGTGTTTGGTTCAAGGTAGGATCATGAATTCTATACAACAGTAGAGTTACGAATCTATGGTTTAAATCCATCCAATAAATCCTCTATATTCCGTTCAGTGACTTTACAGACACTGAAAAACTGGACAAATACTTACATGTCCATGTTGTGAAACAAATTATTGCATGTCAAAGCCAGGGAAAATTTTTATGGACACAATATAGTACAACAACGTGCATTGCTTGACTAGCGATGAGTTTGCTATTTGGTGGCAATACCAACCTCTTAGTAAATAAATAAACACAACATTGAAGGGACTGAGAAATAATCTTGGCAAACAAACATTATATGCAGCTATGTGAGCACGACACAAAGAATGAAATACAACAAAACAACTTGCACCAAATGCTTGAGAGAACAGTAGATCATTTACATTCATCTGTTTCTAATTTCTGTCCTTTCCTCTCCGACAGCTCCAGTGCCCAAGGCTTGCCACTGTTGGACTTTTTCACTAAAACTCAAAATATGGAACTAGAAGAGACCATTTTATTTTGATTTATGCATTTAAAGTAGATTTACCATAGATCTAGTAACTATTAGAAAATGTGACAAAGTTATCAAAAATCGTGATATGTTATAAATATTTATATATATATATATATATATATATATATATATATATATATATATATATATATATATATATATATATATATCAAGTCTCATTTATTTATAGGATTTCTCTGAAATTTTCTTCAAGGCTATGAAGAAAGAGTGAAAATGGAGATGTTCTGGTGACTCTACAAGGTCTAACCTCACCCTAAGGTCTTACCTATATCTTATTGCTTTCTATTATTTACCTGTCAAATGCAAATTTTGCAAAGGAATAAGCTTGGCAAGACAAAGAATTTCTAAACCAGTAAAAAAAAAATTCTAAAAATCCGGAACAAATTCCTCAGACCAACTTACTCTCACAAAAGATTTGACTTCACTTGTCATTCATATAAACCTTGTAAAATAATAAGTCAGCTGAAACAAACTTAGGCACCCGCTGATCTTAACAATTCTTCACTGAGGACACAACACTTTTGAACATCAACTAATTTGCTTTTCTAATTTGTTTGAGAATCTCGCAACTGTCCCTACAGACTGACTGATCTTCCTCAGCTCCCTTCCAGAAACATTGGTGCAACCTGTTTTGTGTGGACACAGAAACAAAAACTCACCCAAATCATATGCAATCAAAAGGTAGCATAAATAGATTTTGTATTAACAACTGACTTGGCAACGCATGTTGCTAGAGGACAAAGGTAGGACATCGACAGCTTCAAACAGCTAGTTCCTCTCTGGATTTCTGAAGACTAGTGGGCTTATATAACATGAACAGGCTATATCAATGCAATGCATCAAACGCCATTGAAAAAAAGAAAATCTAAAAGTTCTAGGCAGCAAGTATGGTATGAAAATTAAGACATGTCAAAATATATTTTTGTAAACTATATTCTCTCAGTCTTTCAGGGAAGCTTCAAAAGATTGCAGCCAGAATTTTATGTAGGAATACAATTCTTACCATATTTATCATTTTTCTTTGCTTTCTTGCTATTGTCTTTGGTTTTCAAATCCCTGTATGAGGTCAATAAGATACATACACTCGTCAGCTTACTCATTTGTTGGTTCACTTCACCTCTCAATTCTAAGTAACTGGATACAAACAAGCAGACATGAGACTCAGACCAGACAGTCTCAGTTTGATGAAAACAAGACTGACATCCGTCACTAACAACTCAAGTTATATTTTTCTACTGATCCGCGAGAACAGCATCTACCCACTCCATACAAAACTATGTGAGAGACTTAGGGGACATTAAAAATTACATTATAATACTGAAGCACAAAACACTTAGGTGACATTAAAAGTTAATTAAAAAAAATCCTCAAGTTTGATTCCTTGAGATGCTTTGCAACCTAAAACTATTTGTGTTACCAATCTTCAAATCTCCTGGAGACCTTCAAATCTGTCTCTTTTCAAGTTTAAAGGTCAGATTTTAGCCTCTCTGTTTTCCATCTATGTTATTCACATTAATAGCTACATAAAATGAGTATGAGATGAGAAGAGATATATTTATATATATATAAATAAACAAACTGATAACAGCAGAGAGACTTTGTAAAGCAAGCTCCTTCAATCTACACAAAGCAAAAAAAAAAGATAAAAAAAATCCACCTGCTCATAAAAACTATCCACTCAGGAAATGGCACATTGATCAAACGGTATTATTTACTTGATAAATAAACTAAAATGAAAACCAAACTGAAACTGCTTCAGATCAAGTATGTCGAGTCAGTGTGCAGATTTCAGCATGTTAGAGAGAAGAGAATATTCTTTGTTCAAAGAATTATCTGCCTCCACTGACAAGATTGTCATGGTTGGCATTGAGGTTGGGGCATCAATCTGTTTGCTCACTTCCTCTGTCCTTGTGGTGTTGGAGCGAACAGCTGTGTCGATATCGATAGCTCTCTGAGTTGCTGAGGCTGGCGGAGAGGACAACAGTGAGGCCAGGCTTGACGGTTCTGTTACACCCAGGGCCTGGCGAGTTGGGGAACTGGCCAACTGATCACTGCCAGCAGCTGGCATAGGCAACAATGTGGAGCTCAGAGGTGAGGCCTTTGTGCTAGCGGAAGCGGAAGTGATGCCAGCTGCTGGTCCACTAATCATGCTAGATGCCTCAGACACAGCACCCAGATCTATGAGGAAGTTGGGCAGGCCTGTCAACTGACCAGTTGTTTTAGGTGTAGGTGAAAGTGTGCGACATGCATTCGAACTGTGGTCAGTGCCTGCCTCTTTCGCTGCTGGCAAACCCTCCACACCATTGCTCAGTTTAAGAGACTTGGAAGGACTGACCAGAGCATGATCTGCCATCTGCTTTGTCTCCTCTGCTCCTCTCTTCCCTAGTGATGATGATGGAAGCACAATGGGCTTGTTGGAAGCAGGTTGCTGTTGCAGGCCAAGGGCGGATGCACTGTGAGATGTCACAGGCTGCACGACTGTCAGCGCTGTGCTTGTATCGTCCTGGTCTCCTTCCTCACGCCTCTCAGAGCTGGACACTGGGCAGTCTGGAGCTTTGTCTGTAGAGGCTGTCGAGTTCTCTGTGGAGGAGTTTGCCTCAAGAATGACTGTGGCTGAGTCACAAGCTGGGGCTGACCACTTGCGCAGATTGGCCTGAGCAATCCTCAAAAGGTCTGCCTCGTTGCGCACAACCCACCTTAGTTTCCCCACATTCATAATCTCCACTTCTTGATCACCAAACAGCAACAGGTTCTTCTCATACCTGGCCCGGCTGGATGATGTTGCTGGGGGATCCTGAGGCAGATGAGTTGACATCTGATGGCCTGAAGACTTATTAGATGAGGAAGAGTCTTTCCCTGAAGCAGTTTTCTGGCCAGGATTTGCTGCAGCTTCTTTCCTGCGATTGACGGACTCAACCTGCTTCTCAAGCCCTCCAGCTCCCTTAGGACTCCCACGTGAAGGTTTCTCACCTGATTCAAATACCCCTGCAGAGGATCCTCCAGTTTTTACAGAAGTAGACTTATGGTGATTTGATCTTTTGGCTGCTCTGCTGGATTCTCTTGTGGAGGGAGCATGACTTGAGGAACTAGGAGTTTGGGCCCCTGCGTCTTTCACAATTTGTGTACTTCCCCCAGGACTTCTGCCTTCACAGTTATCCTTCTTACCTAGGTAGAGAGGTTCTTGTGGCTCACCAGTTGGAGGTTTCACATTGCTGCTCTCCTTGCTGGGTGACGAGAGATCAAGTGGTGTGGGTACATTAACACTGGCAGCAGCCGCTGCTGCTGCTGCAGCAATGGCCACAGTACCTGGCCCTCCCCACATAGGCTGCAGGGGAAAGTAACTCATCATGAACGGAGTTGGTTGTGGCTGGGGAGATGGGAAACCTACGGAGCTAGATGCCGCCGCCAGAATTGAAGCTGTTGCTGAAGAGAGTCCGCGGTCAGGGAGAGAGTAATCATAAACGGCTGGCAAGATAGGGCTGTACGGCACTGAGAACATTGATTGGGTGCCCTGAGCTGCAGCTAGAGGTGACACAACTGCAGCAGGAGCCGTCCCTCTAATGGCTGCCGTCTGCTGGCTGTTGCTGCTTAGACTGGCTGGCACGGTAGCAATCCCTGAGCAAGACAAGCTGCTCCCATCTCCATTCGAATCTTTTGGGCTGTTCGCCGCCTTCCGAGCTCTCCGCCGAGCTGGTTTGTGATGTGCAGGAGGAGGCTTAGGTTGTGGAGACTGACTTTTAGGGGAAATGACAACTGGACACACAACAGAAGGGACAGACCCACCCACAGAACTCAACTGGGCACTTGTGGTAGCATTTGTCTTCTGGTTAGGCAGCAGCGCTTCTGATTTGTGTTGGCAAGATGAAGACAACAATGTTGCAGAGGTCTTCACTACTGACCTTGGATGGATTTCTTCTCCGTCTCTTCCGTCTTCTTTCTGGACATTCTCATTTGAAGGTAAAGAGAACCAAGAGGACTGAGTAATGTCTGATTTGGATGCTTCCACCTTCTCCTTCTTTGGATCACACATGCCATCTGGTTCATTAGAGACAATAGCAGGTATAGAAGATACTGATGGCGATGAGTGTGACAAATGGGCACCAGCAGAATTTGCCAAATCCCTCAGCAAGCTGGCACCTTGAGACAGATTTGATATGACTTCTTGGAGACTGGGTTTGCTGCCATCCGCTTTTGTTCTCTTTCGAGGAGGAGTCTCAGCTGAAACGCTCTGACTCTCCCCGCCCTCAGCAAATTTCAGTTTCCTGTGGAGCCCTGTGTCTGTAGATTGACTGGAATCAGAAGTGTTGTTTTGCCTTTCTATTGGGTCTGGATCTTCCTTCTTGTTTAAAGTCAATATCAATACTTCCTTCTCCTGCTCAACAAAATGAATAGGGTCTTTGCCTTCATTCAACTGTTTCCTAATATCTTGCTGCAGACCTCCATCTAGAACTATAGTTCTGGAACCTGTTCCCTCGATGGAAACTGTGGCCTCTTGCTTCACAACAATATTATCAACATCATCCCCCTTCCCAATACTCCCCACGTCACAACCAAAAGAAATCACAGCAGTTTCCTCCCGTTTATCACCTGCAGGTGATTCTACCATCTTGATACTTTCTCCGTCTTTATTCAGATCCTTTCTGGATGGGTCAGGAGATGTGGCATGGTTGGACGGAGAACTGGGAGAAACCTTACTAGCCACATCAGCTCCAATATCAGCTTCATGATCAGTACCAGCTTTACCAGTCCTGTCTTTACGTGTCCTGGTGTGTCTATCTGAGCCTGTCCCAGACCTGTCCACTGGTGATGCCATATCACTGCTCCTATCACGCTCTGCCTCCACACTGGGCATTGCTGCAATATAGCGCTGCATTGCCTCAGCATCCAGCCCCATGTCATCCATCTGGAATTAAGCACACAACCAGAAAACGAATATTATGACCAACTCATGCGTTTTACAAACTGATAAAAAATGCAAGTCAGGTGAACCCCCATACAGTCCAAACAGACCCTTTAGGTATTATCATTGAGCTCTTAAAAAGAAAAATATAAACATTTAACTAATTCTACAGACCCTTTAGGTATTATCATTGAGCTCTTAAAAAGAAAAATATAAACATTTAACTAATTCTACAGACCCTTTAGGTAATATCATTGAGCTCTTAAAAAGAAAAATATAAACATTTAACTAATTCTATTGGCAAAGAGCAGCTTTGAGTAAATCTCGGTAAGTACTGATTATTCAATGATATATACAGTCAACTTTTCCAAACACCAACATAAAATGACATTTGAGCTGAGAAGTAAAATGGATATGAACATTCCTCATTGAGCAAAAAATACAGAGCTCAAAGCCATTATGTGAAAAAAAAATTTCATCAAAAATCTTTTTACAGCTATAAATTAGTTTCAAATACTCATCACTGAAATAAGGTAAACTGCTTTCCCTGCAGATACAAGGTTCTTTATAATTCAACATATTAGACATTCAGGGGTAACAGATAGTCAAGTTTCATCAATCTTTATCATATCTCAAAGGCTTTCAAACACAAAAGCTGTTATGGACCTCATAAATATTTCTATGGCAGTCACCCACATATATCTAAGAAAAATTTTTTTAAACCTATCGCTTTCTTAAAGAGGGAGAGGGAGGGGAAAGATCACAATAAATCTCTGCACTTGACCCACCCAACTGCTCCGCTATTTCAAGGGACATTACCTCGTCTCCGTCAGTGCCATCAAAGCCACGGCGGAGAGACAGAGCCTTGTCCCGGATGATGCGGTTGATAGATGATATACTTGGGATGTTCTTCTCTGAGCAAACTGCATCCTGCAACAGCCTAGAGACAAATACAGCAAGGGGTGCCGGATTAGGCCTGGAACGACAGACTGAGATTTGACTCAGCTGAGGCAAGCTAATTGCAGCTGGCTTGCCATTTCAAAATATTAAACGTTTATACCTTTAGATACTCACTGCGTGAGAGGTGTATTGTCTCTTTCTTTCCTTTCTCTTTTTTTTTTTTTTAGTATATATCATTTTGTTTTCAAAGTTGTATCAAGCAAAAGAAAAAAAATTGACAAGTTTAGTGACATAAAAGATTTCAACACTGCAGGTTTGTGTGAAAACTGAAACACAAAGTATAGAGTATTTGAGGTGACAGATGAAACCAGTACAGAGAGAAGCATCTTTATATAACAAACAAATGGTAAAAACTCACAGAAAGAAAAACGCACTCTGCTGTGCAAATAAATTTCTTTTGTATTATAAATTTGCCTGAATAATATTATAAAGTTGACTAACAGTGGAAGATCTCAAAGATCACACTTAAAGAAGTTTTGTCTTATTTGTAATATCTCAAGCCCTTATTAGAGATTAGAATACGATGTATTATGAACAACTTATTACATGTATATTGAAGCATAGTAGAATAAAACATCACCAGAGTTCTTAAAAAAAAGGGGGTTATGGAAACTGATAGACATTGTGAAAAAAATATGAAGTTTTGTATTCTTGTAGGAGTTACAACAAAGGAAACAGTATTCCAGAAAATTAGATAAAAGGGTGAGAACACTTTATGCGCTATACAGCATTAGTTGTTATGTGAAGCAACATAGAACAAAAATTTTTTACCTAAAAGCTATCTCCTGTTGGAAAGGAAAAAAAATAGAATTGTCTTTAAAAGAAAAGCCAGCACGTATTTAGAGTAAATATCCATAACTGATAAGTCAAGAGATTTTTGAATAAATCCAAGTAATATGTTGGTTGCTCGTGGCCATACCTCTGAACCTTTGTAAATAGGTTTAGAATTGACAAAGTATCATGTTGCTTGCCTACTCTCATAAGTCTGAACTTTCATAAATTGCTTTGTTTTCCTGAGGAGATTCTGCGTAAAAAAAAACAAAAAAAAACAATCTAGCTAATAACTTCACATGATTTGCTGAATGGATACAAACTAAGTCTGTGAGGGAGCCTTTCTCTAATGCATACTAATATAAGATAACTCAACATCCCAAATAAGCATCTCAGTTTGTTGGTCTCTTAACATCCCTTCCGTTATTCATTCCCGAACCAATACCCCTTCTTCTCCCCTCCACCTCTTTCTTTCCGCTGATCTATTGACTAAGCATCTCAAAGTTGTCCAACTGTAATATCCTTGCACCATATCTCACAACTCCACGACATGACAACCTACTTTTGTCTGATCTCCCAGGCAAACATCTGAGGGTTGTCCAGCTTATATTGCTTCACCATACTGACCACATCCGGGGTGGTCACCTTCGGCTTGCTCCCACCAATCTGTCCAGGGTTGATGCTGCCCGTCTTGCGGTACCTGGATCAAGAGAAGAGGTTCACTCATTGATGATTTGGTAAAGAGAAATTCAATAAGCTTCAGATGAAAACAAAGCAAAAAAAAAAAACAAAGCTAACCAAATCTTTCAACCAAGAGTCGGTCAGGTCAGCCGTAACCCGAGATATCTCCATCTCTCCTTTAAAAACCCATGGCCAGTCTACTGGACCAGCAGTAACGCATACCTCTAAACACAACCAAAATTCTCTCAGAGTCAAGCAACCCTCTATACTGCTTTGATGCTGCTCTTGCCAAGACTTTGCAGAACTTTAGACAGCTCCACTCCTCCGATCCTAACCAGCATCTCCTACAGGGTGTGATATTGAACTTATGTACCTGTTGAGGATCTTGCTGACACAGCCATGGGACACCTGAAGCTGTCTGCTGATTTCACACGGCCGAATCCCCTGCAAGGCCAGCTGAAGGATCTGGACTCGGAGATGGTCTGGCAGCGGTCGGCCATTGGTAAACTCTCGGCCATATTGGTTGACATTGCGACCACCTTAACAAAGAGAAGTATGACAGTGAGTTTTGATAGCTTTCTTCTCATTCTTCAGACAGTAAACTGTATGAAGGCAATATGTTCCTGCCTTTCAAACTGTTTAAAAGTGAATGTTTTACATTCTTCACTTTTTTCCAGTAGCTTTTATCCTTATCTTTAAATTTCAACATTGACCAAAAAAAACCCAACAACAACAAAGGATGGAGGTCTGAACCTAACCCACACTTATTTCTATTTGCTAAGAGTGTAACCCTCTGTCTGATGTGTAAAAAAAAAAGGGGGGGGGGGGGGGGGAGAGGAGGGGGGAGGGTGATTTTCTTTAAAGTAGATGATCCAGTTAAAAGGAGAAGAAAAACCAATTTATAGAAAATTTAAATTATTCTCTGATTTGATCAATGATGGGGAAGGAAGATCTAGAACCGCATTGAACGATTGGTGGGTGCTCAATGACTATGATACAAGATAAAAATGTGAATGCATACATTGAGAAAAGGCTTTGAAGCTTTACAGTGGTTAGACAAAGAGTCAAAACCATTGTGAACCACTTCTAGCCCCCTGCACTTACTACCCGAGTGGCGAATCCTGCTCTTGCTATCACGCCTGCCACCCCCGTCACTGCCATCCTCGTCCAGATAGTTGCCGTCATCTGTAAGGTCGTAGCTGTCGTCGTCGCTGCCCGGCTCATCCCCACCACCACCACCACCACCACCACCACTGTCTGGCCCATCCCTGCATGCTTCACTCATGGCTGTTGGCGGATATTGCTGCTGCTGCTGCTGCTGCTGCTCGGATTGCTCATGCTGTTCTTGCTCTGCTTGAGACTCTCCGCTGCTGTCGGTTCCTGTTGCAGGCTATAGGGACGCGGGCAGGTTGGGGAAAAAAATACAGACTATATATTATACATGTACAAAAAACCCAAATTCAAAAAGACATAAAGGAATGTCTGGTCTGAGAGAAGGGGGTTAAGAGAGAGGCAGCTAACTAGCTATATATTATCTTCTGGTTTTGTTTCATTTCTTTGCTTTTATTTTAGTGCATATATATATATATATATATATATATATATATATATATATATAGAGAGAGAGAGAGAGAGAGGGGGGGGGGGGTAGGTTGGATCAGCTATATCTAAAAAACAAAACGCAACAAAACATATATATATATATATATATATATATAATGTATGATAATAAAGCAAGTCTTATTTATAGTAAAATTATTTTGTTTTTGTTTTAACATTTTCAAAAGAGGAGAAGAGTCTTGTATGACATTACCAAATAAAGAAACTACTAAAATAAAAGCAAAGAAATGAAACAAAACCAGAAGATAATGAACAAATACAAAGAGAAAGGGGTAAAAAAGAGGAAAATAAAAAAAAAGCATTAAAGTTAATTTTTGAACTTGAAGTGCACGTTCAACTGTTTCTCATTTAAAAAATGTACATTGAGTTTTAAAAAGGGAAAAAAATCTAATTGCAATACTAATGAAGCCGTGCCATCAACGTCCTTGGAACCTGACGTCAGAGTCAAGCTAAGATTTAAACAGGGTGCGCTTCCGCCTGATCATGAAATCTCGGTCATACAGCCAAGCTGTTGAAGGTCAGCAACAGCTGCTGCTCCACCAAGAAGCGAATAATTAGAAGTTCTTAGGGGGTAACAACAACAACAACAACAACAACAACAACAACAACAACAACAACAACAACAACAACAACAACAACAACGTTACGGTTACACCCATGAATTTTTTCCCCTTGAGCTTACGCCAAGTAAGTAGTTATCTGTAGGGAATGAAAAAGTTTAGGTGGACACAATGATGTCGCCATGAATTCTCTTCTACTTAAAAATAATGGCTTTATTTAGTTAAAAAACGTCTCCTTCTTTGTTTAAAATGTCATCATTTTTACACGAAGGGGGGAAAATAATAAGAAAAGGAAGCGTGGGCTTTAGTAAACGCATTAGTTCTCCTTGTTAGGAAAGATTGGATTCATCGCTTAGACGATTGGGAATGGAGAGGAAATAGACCTTCCACGGAGATAGAGAGAGAGACGGACAGATGGAAATCCGGAGGAAAGAAGAAGAGAGAGGTTTAGCCGAGTAGAAAATTAGAAAGCGTGCGCGCATGAGTGACTCGTATCGAGTTATTCCTGGCGTGGAGGATCTCGCTGGCGGGCCGGGCTTTCTGCTGGACCAGCGGAGCGTCACGCGTGAAATTGGAAACTCGGGAACAGTGCGTGACTGACGGACTGGCGGACTGACGCATACAGCGAGCCTGATTAACTCACGCTGCCTCTACAGTCCATTAGCTTTAAAGTATTACAGCGCAGATAACGAGCCTCTGATGAGGATAATGATAATGGTGATGATGATGATGATGATGATGATGATGATGGTGATGGTGGAAGTGCTGGTGGTGATATTGATGGTTCTTACAGAGGCATTAAAAAAAGAGGGGTGGGGCGAATGAAGCTGGCTGCTGCATGGAAGAACTAACGGAGACCGAAGAGTTCAGAAAATAATCATTCCTATTTGTAGCAAAGCACCATGTTACACATTCATACGACGGTAAAAGGAAAAAACAAACAAAAAACAACAACAATAAAATGTTCCCTTTGTTTTGCCCAAGAACGTTCAGGCTTGCGAATAATTTACTTTTGACAATGTTCCGATGATGCAGCAATACTATTTAGAAACTGGTTAGAATTACGGAGCTAACTTGCTCAAACTGATCCAAACTGGTGCCGGGTACGGCCACAGCCCACTGTGGTCCAGAGAGCCACGGTACAGCACAGGTCTTAGAAGAAACACTAGAAACCAGAAGATCAGTTTGAGGCCAAGAGGAGAATGGTGTAAAATACAATCTGCTTACATTTTACAGTGAAAAATAAAATTAAAAAACAAACCAACAGCAACACACAAACCAACAAAAAACCCAACAAATTGGTCGAGGACCTGGATCAAGCTGGCGGCCACGCAGTTCTGGAAATATGAGGAAACATTCAAAACGGTTCTTGACGGATCGATTCAAACCTAAAACATCTCTCTACAAGAGAATGGAGGGGAGGAAAGAAAAGCAATGGGGTAAACTGAAAATATTCACATGATTGCATATCACCTATTTGAGGACAAATCACAACGCCAAAAAAAAAAAAAAAAAGAACATAAATAAAAATATCCAGATTGTTTATCGCCCAATTATAGGCAATGCTGAAAACTAAACAAAATACATTTACTCGGACTGACAACCGTCTAGTTGTAGGCAAGGTACAGCAATAAACAGAAGATATTCAGGTAGTGTATCGTTTTCTCGAGCACTAAACAGAAACAAAAAGATTTTGTATCGCCTACTTTAGACAAAAAAAAAAAAAAATCATTAAACAGAAACAATTCAGATTGTCATCGCCTTCTTCTAGACAAAACAACACTTCAATGAAAAATTCAGATTGCACATCGCCTTTTTTGTAATCAAAACAACACTAAACAAGAAATATAAAAAAAAATGTATATTATCGCCTTCTCGTAGAAAAAATAGCATTAAACAAGGAATATTTCGGCTGAAGAAAGCGCAGCACCAAAAGTGAGTTTGGAAAATTTAATGCATTAAAATACTCCCTGTTGTACCAGAGAAAACACAAGATCAACCCACAAGGTAACGAGGGGCCAGATTTACAGTTTACCTTTCGGAATCGCACTGAATTAATCTAATATAAAATAAGTCCAGTATCTTCCTGGAGGCGAAGCATGAAGGATAAGCATCGGTTGAAAGTAGCAGATGTGACCGCCAGTATCTTACACAGCGAAAAAGTTGGTTGTCAGGAGTGGATTTAAGCAGGGAAGAAACAGGCAAAAACATCTATAAGATGATTAAAAACTTGAAACTGTTGAATGGGAAAGTAAATCACGTGACCAGGATACCGGGCAAGACTTTATGTATCGAGGCTAGCCCTTCACTTTGCTCAATGGCATTTATCAAAAAATTAATGCAAAATGTAGACCCAAGGGTGCCGCTACGTTTATATTAATTTTGACAGATATTTAGATACATAGATAGATATAGATAGATAGATATAGATAGATAGATAGATAGATAGATAGATAGATAGATAGATAGATAGATAGATAGACAGCTAGATAGATAGATAGCTAGATAGATAGATAGCTAGATAGATAGCTAGATAGCTAGATAGATAGCTAGATAGATAGATAGATAGATAGATAGATAGATAGATAGATAGATAGATAGATAGATAGATAGATAGATAGATAGATAGATAGATAGACAGCTAGATAGATAGATAGCTAGATAGATAGATAGCTAGATAGATAGCTAGATAGCTAGATAGATAGCTAGATAGATAGATAGATAGAAAGATAGATAGATAGATAGATAGATAGATAGATAGATAGATAGATAGATAGATAGATAGATAGATAGATAGATAGATAGATAGATAGATAGATAGATAGATAGATAGATAGATAGATAGATAGATAGATAGACAGACAGTTTGGAAGATCAACAGAGACATTGAGAGGAGAGAGAAGGATGTCCAGCACTGTAATGGCTCTCTATGAGCAAGGTAAGAACGAGATGCAAAGGATGAATTCATAAATATAGGTTTGAAGGCGAGCCTGCCAGCCACACGCCCAGCACGACAGCACAAGGTGTAAGAGACAATACAAAAGGAGAAGAGAAACAAGACAACAGCATCACGTCAAAGGGCGGCGAGGCTCACCTGCTCCTGTTGCTGCTGCGTCAAGGCAGATACCATGTGTTGGTGCTGCTGCTGTTGCTGTAGTAGCTGCTGTTGTAGCTGGAGGTAGTGCAGGTAAGGCTGTGGAATCACGAGCGGAGCGCCGGCCCCAGCGCCGCCGCCCCCAGTGGACCGTCCCCCCGCCCCCACTCCATTCTCCTGGCCGGACGCGGGCGTCGCGTCCCCGGCAGCGTGCGGGGAGTGAGCCGCTTTCTTGTTGCCGAGCTGGCCAATCCGAGGCGATGACCTCTTCCCATCCCTCTTGGCCGGAGGGGAGCAACGCGAGGGAGGGGAAGAGGAGGTGGGGCCCGCCCCTGCGGGAATCTCGAGCTCCGCCGATGATGTGGTCTTCAGTGACAGCACCGGCGGCGACACGGACCACTCAGCCGCCTCTGGACTCAACGGAAGCTCTGACGGGGCTGTAGGTGAGGATGATGGTGGTGGTGGTGGTGCTGCTGCTGCTGCTGCTGTCTCCTCGGTGAATATCCGCCGCTGGGTAGCTGTGGACATCTGCCCGATTGGTTTGCCCGTTCCGATACTCCAGCATTAGCCGCTCGGGTTTGTTGACCTCTCAATTCAAGAGACCCTCTACACTGAGCTTGGATACTTTCTCCGCTACTGTCGTTGTTGTTTATTGAAACTACTTCGTTGTAACTCCTGATGGGCTCTAATTCTGGTTACTAGTTATCTGTTGGTTCAGCATCTATCGGCAGGTAATTACCTCCAAAATGGCCCTTGTACTGTAAAATAAATGATAAAAAAATACTCTAATTAAACAGACCATAAAAATGATCACTCACAGATAGAATATAAAGCTGTCGAAAAGCATCTTGCAACACTCGCGCTGTTAAATGATAAATAGTGTGAAAACTGCTGAGGACGGTCGCGGTCCATGAATCACTGTCACATCACATCACCTATAACTTCTTGTCTGCTCGGGAGAGAAACATTCGGAAATAAATAATAAAAAAAAAATTTCCTAAACTGTACATACCTGAGAAACAAGATTTGATTTTTTTTATTATTCATATGAGCAGAGAGTTAATCCTTTACCACATCTCCAAACATCGGCCACCATCGATTGATAGCGGAGAGTGAGCAGACGGATTGCTCTGTGGAGCGAATCGCGGCCACACTAGGGTGGCCATTGATCAGCGCTCGAAGTGTATCACTACTGATTTCATTAACGGGAGGAGAGGAAGCTGGAGGAGGAGGAGAAGAGGTAGACGAAGATGAAGAAAATGATGAGGATGATGACGAAGAAAAGATTATTATGATGATGACGCTAATGATAATGAGGGAGACAAAAGTCAGATCATCTTTGTGATCACCAAGCTAAAGTTCTACAATGACACAACTCTGGTTGCCAACATTTCACGTACAGTGAGAGAAAGAAGAGAGAGAGAGAGAGAGAGAGAGAGAGAGAGAGAGAGAGAGAGAGAGAGAGAGAGAGGGGGTGGGAGAGAGAGTATATCTTCTCAATCATGATATTGAAGCTGGGCCCTCTAAGTTTGAAATGCTTCCAATACCACAGGTATGCGAGACCTCCATCTAGCCGTAATCCATTAAAAAAACAACAACAACAACAGAATATTCCCACCTTTGACCCTCGCCTCCTAGCAGTAACACGGCACTTGAATCTTGTGATTGAAATAACAATAAGAGGTGATCCCCACATCAATGTGGCCCCATCCCATATTTGATTGCGATAAGTCGGAAGGAAGTTCAATCAATCTACAGACGTCTACAATCTTTCGTTTCAATGAGATGATTCCCTCACAATGGACCTGGGGACATGCACACAAAATGTCTGGTACCGGTATACAATCTGTTCGGTCAAGACAACTTCCAAAACCGTATTCTGTAATAGGCTAGGACTGGGTCCCAGCTCCACCTGGGACACGAAGCCAACAGCCCGTGCACTTGGGACCAAAACATGTCAGATAGATAGATATATATATATATAGATAGATAGATAGAAAGATAGATAGATAGATAGATAGATAGATAGATAGATAGATAGATAGATAGATAGATAGATAGATAGATAGATAGATAGAGAAACAGAGAGAGATAGATAGATAGAGAAACAGAGAGAGAGACAAAGTAGAGATGGAATCATAGGGAGAGAAAGGCACAAAGAGAGAGGAAAAAAGGAGATTGATAAAGATAGATAAATAAATAGATAGATTATATAGATAGATAGATAGATAGATAGATAGATAAATAGTCAGAGAGAGAGAGAGAGAGAGAGAGAGAGAGAGAGAGAGAGAGAGAGAGAGAGAGAGAGAGAGAGAGAGAGAGAGAGGGAGACACAGGCCATTAGTCGCATGACGTGTACGATTGTCTACAAAGGAGCATGTACATTATTTGTATAACACAATCAGTAAGGTCAGATCTAATTTCCACGGGGTGTATGTAGTTGTTTACATCACAAGCGATCCTATAAAAACCAAACATTAATGTGGTCCACGACCGGCTGATCTATACCGGGCTAAATACAGCTAGCAGGTTCCAATAACAGGTTCTTATCTCAGATTATATAAAACCTTTATGTTGTGTACTATTGATGAAAGCCTAAATAAAGATTATAATGGTAGCCCTCAATTTGTTTGTCTCATTCATCCCATATGTATTTTAGTCCGCGATTAGATAAAAAATAAAAGGTATTTGCAAACTGTGCGTCAAACTTTCAACCAGGAATTTACGAGGCAAAATACTCTAAGTGTTAGAAAAAAAAGAAAGAAAGAAAGAAAACGTGGAGAAAAGATTTCGATATATGTGTGTGAAAAAGGACACAATTATTGGTAGAACTTCCGATTGGGTACGTTGGTTTAGTTTATTAAGATGTGATATAGTATTTATAATGCCGTGGTTTATGTATTTATTTTTTTAATTCTCAATGTTAGAAAATGAATAAAACTTACTTGAGGCATAAATAAGTTCAGCATGGCAAATATTTACAGTTGAAAATTTGAATCGAGACTGTTCTCAGCTGATTAGTTCTCTATTTCTTAATAAATAAGATCACTTACTGTACCCATTCGGTAGTCTTTGCCCAATGATTGAGTGTAAGAATTCTCTTGAGAAGAAAAACCCGTGATGAATTAAAGAAAAAAAAAAATGAAACTATCGCCTCCCCACGAAATTTCCTTAACATCGCTATCACAGCACATTCGGCAAACATGAGCTAGAGAATGAAACCAGTGTTTTCCCGCACACGACAAGAGCTGCTAGCGCCAGTAACGAAGCTTCCCGTGAAAACTTACTCATACCGCAAGTATGTCGGCGTCGATACTAAAGTGCAATGGTCTCCTGCGACACAACTGTAACAATAGAGGGAAACGTGCGAAACAAACAAAAAAACATGCTAAAAAAAAGGTTGTGGCAAATCTGGTAACACATGCTGGAGAGAGAGAGAGAGAGAGAGAGAGAGAGAGAGAGAGAGAGAGAGAGAGAGAGAGAGAGAGAGAGAGAGAAAAACAGGTGTGACGTCACACACTCTCTCTTTTAACATCCGTGATCAGCGCAGCGTGAACCACATTAGACTTTCGCTTATCTACATGTACAGGACTGCACGATTGGTCTCATTCGTTCGTTCTGCTCTCTCTATCTATCTATATCTCTTCTACTCATACACACACACACACACACACATACTCTCTTTCTCTCTCTGTGTCTCAAAATATCTATGATCAGTGCAGCGTAAAAAATTAAAATTTCGCATCTACGTGACTGCACGACTGGTCTTATTGGTTCGTTCGTTCCTCCCTCTCTCTCTCTATATATATACTCACAAACAACCGACGCATCTATCCTGCTATACACACACACACACACACACACACATACTCTCTTTCTCTCTCTGTGTCTCAAAATATCTATGATCAGTGCAGCGTAAAAAATTAAAATTTCGCATCTACGTGACTGCACGACTGGTCTTATTGGTTCGTTCGTTCCTCCCTCTCTCTCTCTATATATATACTCACAAACAACCGACGCATCTATCCTGCTATACACACACACACACACACATTGCTCGACTTACTAACTCTTCCCCACACCTTTGTAAATTAAACACCTTTTAAAACACTAAAATCCCTTCCTTTTGACCTCGGCACAACATATCGCTCTGATAGTCGGGCACGAAATCACTGCAAAATTGCTAGAAGACTGGAGCAGTTCGAGTGAGGGCGCTAGCACTGTCAACTCACACGGGCGACATGCGGGCTCGGCACCGACTTGGCACGTCACGCTCGAGGACACAGGCCAGGCATCGGGTCAGCGAACAGCAGCGAGGTATGTCATGTAGAACCAGAGAGGATCAAATCATTTACTGTCTACTCTCTCTGGTATACATAAAGCTGTAACACCGCACTGCAGTCACGGCGGAGAGAGGGATGAGCTCTGTCTCTAGCCGCGTCTCAAACCGTGTCTCAAGTCAGGTCTCAAGTCGTGTCTCAAGTCAGGTCTCAAGTCGTGTCTCAAACCGCGTCTCAAGTCGTGTCTCAAACCGTGCCTCAAGTCGTCTCTAAAAAGCTGTCTCAAACCGTGTCTCAAGTCGTGTCTCAAACCGTGCCTCAAGTCGTCTCTAAAAAGCTGTCTCAAACCGTGTCTAAAGTCGTGTCTCAAACCGTGCCTCAAGTCGTGTCTCAAACCGTGCCTCAAGTCGTCTCTAAAAAGCTGTCTCAAACCGTGTCTCAAGTCGTGTCTCAAAGCGTATCTCAAGGCTTTCACTTCAGCCAATTAAAACCGTGAAGGATGGGAGGCAAAAAAAAAAAAATCCTAGAAAATAACTTCTTAAAAAAAAAAGAAAAATAGTCTTAACAGAACTTGTCGCCACAGTAGGCCTACTCGCAACAAAACTACAGAAAACTGCGTCCTATCTTCGCATGCGTGTAATCTAAATGGTCGTTGCTTGATTTAACTGAAATGAACGTTTCAACACGACACACAAATACAGGTATATATATATATATATATAAAAGAAGTTTTCCAAACCGCACGCTGCAAGCTGGGAAGAGGTGGAGACGAGAGAAAGTCCGTTTCGCCCCAACATCATTGACAGATGTAACCACAGCAGCGCAGCTGGCTGTCATGCAGTGATTTTTTTTGGTTCTATTTTTCTAAAAGCACTGATATTAATACTAACACTTAGAACACGCCTGGGCTGGCAAGAGAAACCAGTGCATGGAATGACGCCACTTAGCCAGTAAATCTCCGCCCTTTAGATTTAGGAAATAATAATAATAATAAATAAATAAAAAGGACGCAGGAGGGGTGAGGCTTACTTAAAAGCTAGAAACCTACAGTAATGTAAACAAAGCTAAACTAAAAAAAAACAACAACAAATATACACTAAGCGATCAAAGAAAAGCCTACGAGCGTAACCATTCATCAGGCGCGCACTGCTAAACTAACGGCTGGTCAGGTGATTTTAGCCTGT
>JAWDGP010003555.1:240000-250000 GCA_033675545.1 Elysia crispata
AGCTCTTTATCACACTTACCCCTTCACTCTATACCCCATTGACCCCTCTCCCACCATATTCCATTTATCCCTTGCCCCCTCCATATCCCGTTGATCCATCTCCTTTTATATCTCAATGATCCCTTTCTTTCTATAGCTCATCGATCCATCTCCTTTTATATCTCAATGATCCCTTTCTTTCTATAGCTCATTGATCCCTTTTCCTCTGTAGCTCATCGATCCTCTCTTTCTTTATTCATTTGATCATATTCGACTATAGCCTATTGAATCCCTTCCTTTTTAGGTCAAATCCACACACACACACACACACACACACACTGTCACTCTCTCAATAATCTATTGAGCAACGCTTCTTACTTGTATCCAAATGACAGCCTCATTCAATCCCATAACTTTCTCCCTCCTTCTTTCTGACTGACCCTCTTTCTCCTACCATTTGTAACCTCCCTCCTCTTTTCTCTTTGAAGGGCAAAGATAAACAACAATAAAAACGGCTTTCCCCGGCACATCCTATTTATGCAACTCCCTGTCTCTATTATCCTTTTTTCCCCTTTCTCCAGATTTAAGGTCACGCCTGCTCCGTGCACAAGCCACTCGTCAGGATGTGACAGCGTGTGACAAACACACAACAGCGAGCAGAAGGAGCGAACCACTGGAGCGAGACGAGCGCAAGAAACGTCAAGAATAGACAAGAGATTAGCGCTGCTTATTGCTCTTTTCTTCTTCTTGTTTTCTTTTTAATTGTGCTTTTATTGTGGGTTTTCAGGTGCCTGTATATGTGTATGTGTATGTGTGTGTGCCTGTGTGACGGAGCGAGGTTGTGTGTGTGTGTGTGTGTGTGCTTTGATAGTCAAGCCTCATCATCGATACTGTGCGCGACAATGTCGACAGTAAACTAAGTTTACCATGCTTTGTACGACAAGACTCTAGTACATGTAGTAAAAAACAGATGGTAAGTTAGGCAAGGACGCTGGAGGATGGCTGGATCCCGCCATGTCAGCCCTGCCCTGATCATGAAATAACCCAGAGGGAGATACAATCACATACTGTACATGTATGAGGGTCTAATTGGGGGGAGAGAGAGAGAGAGAGAGAGAGAGAGAGAGAGAGAGAGAGAGAGAGAGAGAGAGAGAGAGAGAGAGAGAGAGAGAGAGAGAGAGAGAGAGAGAGAGAGAGAGATAGCTATACATGTGTACCTGAAGAAACGATGATGTATGTTTGATCTAATCGTGAAAGGATCCAGCACCGTGTCGGCTGGACTTGTTAATATCGATCGAACATTCGAGATTTATCAAACCCCAAGAACCGAGCTGGCCCATACAGTCTCACACACAATCATCCAGCTGGCGACAGAGACTGGGTGAGCGCGCAGGGCTTGGGATCCTGCGGTGCTAACACGCCACCTTAATAAGTGGCAGCAAACACAGAGCATAAAGTCCATAGAAAAAACATTCAATGAATGATCATTAAAACGAGGGCCCAGGTCTGGGTCTAGATCTAATCTAGGTTGGGAATGCAAAATAAAACAAAAGAAACTAAAAAAAATCAAAAAACAAATTAAAAAAGAAAAGAAAATAAACATAAAAAGCAACATCAACAACAACAAATGAAAAAACAAAACAAAACAAAAACGACCACAGCAGCAACTACAACAAGGATATAAAACAATGACCCCAGGTCAATGCGAATGAGTAACATATCATTTTATCAGCCTAAGCGTTAGCGCCATGACAACTACATGTAATTATGAAACAAAAGGAAAAAAAGTTTTTTGAAAATCTTTAAATAATTTAACTTCTTCTAGGCTAAGAGAAACACTTACATCACGGTCCTGTCATCGAATTGAAGGGGCGAACGATTCCTCTTTGATTTTATCATTGCATGTACTATACTTTAATAATAATAATAATAATAATAATAATAATAATAATAATAATAATAATAATAATAATAATAATAATAATAATAATAACAATAATACTCAATGTATTGTGAAACTGCGAAAAAAAAATTATTTGTCTCTTGGCCAATGAGGAGAATGCTACTTCAACTTTTCCACGAGTCCAAACAGTGTTGTGATGATGGAGAAATATCTTAGAGACTGGTGGAGTAGAGAAAATTATATTTATTATATTTGAACAGAAACTGATCAAGAACGTCCTACTGCATCTCGAGCCGCTCTCAAACAGACTGGAGCTAGCTGGGAGCTAGGGAGCTTGGGAGCTAGGGAGCAGGAGGAGAGACAGGAAGCCTTGCGGAACACTGAACCGTTCCAATTCAAGTCCGCCTGTTGAGTAGACCAGACCGTGTCACCTCAAAAAAAAAAAAAAAAAAAAAAAACCGTTTGAGATAATGGGGAAACAGTCCCGCACAGAAGAGGGATGGGGCATGTGGAGAGGGGGGTGGACAGAAAGATAGAGCTGTACTATACAATAAATTATGAAGATATAGAAGTGAGGAATATAGTGGAACAAAGAGAGAGAGAGAGAGAGAGAGAGAGAGAGAGAGAGAGAGAGAGAGAGAGAGAGAGATAGACAGAGAGGCAGAGAGACAGAGACAGAGAGAAATAGAGTTAGATAGACACTAAGATAGATGGATATGAGAGAGAGAAAGAGCTAATGACAGAGAGAGAGAGAGAGAGAGAGAGAGAGAGAGAGAAAGATTTTAAATATCCGTCTAATTGTCCTTGTCTCAGGACCCCTCCCTGCTGTCCTCTTCCAATGATAAACAGCTCGACCGACAACACATTCTTAGATCCCGTATTGAAGATCTAAAGGAGAGAAAAACAAGAACAGCTAGCTGGGTGGTTTTCTAAGTAACTGGGGGGAAAAACAGACAGGGCCGTCACAGGCGAGTAGGTCTGGTGCAGCGCATGCGCACGGCAACATGGCTAGACTCGTTTCTCTTGCTCAACGGGACAATCTGCACGACAAACAATTCTAGCCTCACGTGGCTCGCTGCAATAATAGGGAAAAAAAATACCATATAATACCACAGCCACCACGAAAAAAAAAAAAAAAATAGAATCTAGAATCATCAGGAGTAAACCATATAATGCCGAGCTTGCGTAAAAAAAAAAAAAGAAAAAGAAAAGGGAAGCTGAGATGTTAGCGAATCTGGCAAAATTCCCTTCTTGCCTTGCTCCAATGCGCCCCAACAATACAACACAATATCTTTGCTGCAAACAATGCCGCATCAATGCATTCGGTTTCGCCTGGCAGCCCGTGAATTAACGAGATAACAACCAAGTGATCTCTCCTCCTTTCCTCCCCCCTCTCTCTCTTTCTCTTCCATCTCTCCCAACAATGATGCATTGTGTTTTTTTTTCCTCTCCGATATTTTCCCTCCAAACTTTTACTGGCCGTCAGAGAGGGAAAACCCAAAGATGAGACATAAGGGTCTATATTGTTTGCGATACATGCATATTTATTGGCCATTTAGAAAACTCACCCAACCAGTTCACCTCATCAGATATCTGTGATTAATGGTTGCTGCGAACTGCACTGCCGCTCACACAAGAGAGAATGGGTTTTGCCCTCCATCTCCACAAGACTAATTATCGGTGGGTGAGCATAATTATTGTGAAATAGCCCCCTCCCCTCCCGTCACACACACACACACACCTATTTCTTCCATCTCTCAAACCTGGACAGGATTGGGCTAGACTGGAGGTTAGCTAAACTGACTGATATGGTTTTTTTCACAGTCCCCAACCTGCCCCGGTCTGTACCTGGTGACACCCGTCCGGCTCACCCTGTCGGTGCGATGAGGTTTCACACCGCACGAGGAATTTACTCACGTTGCGACGGTCCACCCAGCAGTATTTGATAACTCTACGAAACCAGGTACACGGAAACACTCAAAAATTCCTCGCAGTATTACGTCGGTGATGAAACCCCTCCGGAATAACGCGGATTGTTCGACCAGAGCACACTTTGCACGTCCAGTATGTCGAAGCGCGTTCTCAGCACAGCCACTCTAGTTCTACCCTGTAAGCTCAGCCCGAACATTACTGGTATATTAAATAATCCTCGGCCTGGCAGTAGGTGAAACATGTAGAGCACCACCATCAACTAGTTACACAGAGAGAGAGAGAGAGAGAGAGAGAGAGAGAGAGAGAGAGAGAGAGAGAGAGAGAGAGAGAGAGAGAGAGAGAGAGAGAGAGAGAGAGAGAGTATATTTTAGATGTTTACGCTCCGAACGAAATGTTTATATGATATGGGTTTTCATCCGAGTCACGCGCCGATGCTTCCCAGTCCCCGCATCGAGAGCAGGGCGTAATTCAATATCTGCTTCTAATTACTTTTTCCTCCCACAATATATGTATATAATATAATATACCACGGGACTTTTTTTATTAGCTCTTTCAGCCTCCATCGGTCCATCAATTGCTTTCACACCATGCACTGATGGGAACTGAGCTCCTGTTGGGCGCTCCGTCCTGCATGGGTGAGCACAGTGAATCATCACCACAGACAGGCCACCACTATTAACACCATCATTACCACCAGTGTCAGGAGAGAAATTATTATTCTCATCAACTTCTCTTTATCATTTAGAACAAAAAATGCCAAATATCGTACTCAGCCATTTCCAAGAGGGAGCAAACCAAATTAGGGGGAGGGGGAGAGAGAGAGAGAGAGAGAGAGAGAGAGAGAGAGAGAGAGAGAGAGAGAGAGAGAGAGAGAGAGAGAGAGAGAGAGAGAGAGAGAGTGAGAGAATCAGACAGATTGAGAGACAGATAGGTGAAACGCCATGAGAAATACAAACTAATTCCAATAAAACTTAAGCATCAGCAAAAAAACAACAACAAAAAACAAGAAGAAAAAAAGCAGCCGCATTCCTTCATCCCAGTCCTCAGTCTGTCTGTCTCTCTCTCTCTATATATAATCAGATGAGCGCAGCATCTTTCTCCTATGCTCACCCGCAACTCGACTCTCGCCCGTGCCAGCCACCATACCGGCTCGCCTGGGTGAGCGCGTGCACGCGGCTGGCGTTTCTGCTGCGGTAGCGCCCAGCCAACCAGCGCCTAGGCCCACGCTCCAGTGAGCGGCTCCATTAGCCGTGAAATGACGTCTCACTCAGCTACTCACTGAGGCGGCGCGGAGCCAGCCTCGTCACGGTCTACTGATCACGCCTCACGCAGCTTGCTGCTGGCAGCCTCAACAATTTTTGGCAAACTTTCAACTCAGCTAGCTAGATCTAGACTCTAGATCAGAAAACTTCATGACGGGGTTCCCACAAGTGTGACTACTTTTTTTTTCATCTTTGAAAAGATAAAAGGGTTAAAAAAATAATAATAATAATAATAATACTTCACAGAGTCTGGATACAGCTCTTTGCAAACGAAAAGTGTGGAGAGAGAGAGAGAGAGAGAGAGAGAGAGAGAGAGAGAGAGAGAGAGAGAGAGAGAGAGAGAGAGAGAGAGAGAGAGAGAGAGAGAGAGAGAGAGAGAGAGAGAGGAATTCATAATGAATAAATGAAGGACCATCATACTTATGGCACTCTGGATAATTATGGCTACTTCCCCTGTAGAAAAGTAACGTGTAGACCAATCAATATTTCTTAATTTTGACAAAGTGGTTCCGAAACATTAAAAAAACAAACAAACAAAACAAAAAACCAGAACAGCAACAAAACAATGGTGACCTCAAGTAGGACAGCAATATTAACGCTGTCTCTAGAGAGGCAAGGAACCAGGTGTGAATTATTTCACCCATTTACCACATGGATAAACTGAACTTTACTGCATTCAAAACCCATTTTCAGTCGTTGGACACCAAAGCAAGCGTTCACAACCCACCGTTAGTTGATGATAACCACATTTTCCCCGTTCAAAAGTCAATATTTTTGGCCATTGGTTTGGTCGACGATAGCTGTTCGCTTCTTTTGTTGATATTTTTAGGTTTAGCTAAAATCTACTATCTGGGAGGGGAGTTAGAGTAGAATCGAGAAAATTGAACAAATATTCCAATTCACGCGCCAAAACCATGTCCTTCATGACTGTAATGTCATGTATCTATAAATATGTATGTGTGTATATATATAGTATGTGTGTGTATAATATTAAAAAAAAAAAAAGCAAAAAAAAACCACCTCTCTTCTCTATTGTCCCTTAAGCCTTTCTCAGTCTTATAAGACGGTGTGTATGTTTAATATATACTGTCGAGAAGGGAGGCAAACATTGATAATTTCTCAATGAGTTTAACCTTTTTTTATGTTCATGTTTATCTTTAATTTATATTGTTCTTATATAATTTACTCCTTCGTTTACACCATTATCACACAATTTCGATGACGCCGTGCCTTTTAAAATTGCTGCGCTAGTTTGAACTAATATTGGTGAGGCAATGTTTGTAGCGGACCACATTGACTACAGAAAGGTTGAGGGAGAGGAGGGAGAATATGTTAAGATTGAGACAGAGAGATGGGAAGAGAATTAAGGCTGTCGTGTGGAGGTCACTATCTCTGGCCGTGTGGGGAGCACTGGTCGATCACTGACCATGAATCGGTCACTACAAGTGATTACGGTTGTTTTTTGTTTGTTTTTTTTATAAACAGAACAAAGATTTGTCATCATATTACTTTTTTAGGGAGCAGGAAATAATAATCATGTGTGATATTAAAAAAAAAACCACCAGAGAGGGCATAATCTATTTTGTTACTCCTGTTGAACTAATCTAATGCGACGCTGTTCTGTTTTTCAAGTAGCAGACCTGGCAGACTTTGTTAATCTGGCATCTTGGTCTGGATTTAAAATAAAAAAAGAAAAGATTCTCAGTTCTTCCCACAGCTAGCACAGACTTCTCACGCTCCTGATCTTCCAGGACTTGGGCCCTGTCTTGATCCATATCAAGAGCATCGTAGATTAGATCGTGAATCTAAGCTAGCTTTCCGACAGCTTAGACCTAATGAGTCGGTGACGGTGGTTCATAGTATGACAAAACCTAAATACATGTAAATGCTTGGTTTAGTCTATCTACATGTCAAACATTTTTTTTTCGGGGGGGGGGGGGGGGGGGGTGTTAATAACAGTGATCGATTAGCCTAATCAACAGCGTTAAATTTGTCAGTGTTTCTCCTTTCTACAGAGGCTGGAAGGCTGTAAAACGAGAAATGTTCACAACCTTTTGGAACGGCCGGTGGCAGGTTTAATTGAAAAGGCGAAAATATGATAGAAATCTCCAAGCATTTACATTCTTTTCTCCAAGATATGTGGCACAGCATAGGACATCCTGATAACCAACGTCCTCCCACCTGTTGCATGTCTACAGTCAGTCATACTGGATGACACAAGAGTTGCTACTCACCACGACAATCTGCTCCAACTCAACCTGCTCTGATCGCGCCCTGACACAGCATGTGAAGATGTTGAAGTCGGGAATCCACATACACAGTATCACACCAGCCACGGTTTGATACAAAATTTAGAGAGGCAAAAATTAATAAAAGTAACAAGAAGCGTTGGATCAATTTACAGCTTACCTAACTTGCGCTTCTTGCCATTAATGTCCATGTAAGCTACAGTAACGTGTTGTATGTCCAAAGGAAGAGTCTTTGACCAGTCACTGTGAGTGACCAGCCACAGTCATACTACGATAAGAAAATAACTTATAAAATTTCCACTGATCACAAGCTACTCTATGCTTATGTTTCTGTCTGAATACATACACACAGAGAAATCATCGCAATCTACCCACGATGCAAGACCAGATATGTCGCAGAGCGTAACTCACAGAGCTGGCCGGCGGCTGAAAGGTTTCAATAACAATGGTCATTGTGTGTGCGTGACAGTGGCTTTGGCTGACCACGACAGGTCAAGAGCTAGCCGACCATACCATCACACAGCCAGCCAGGCGGCCAGCTGGTCGAGCGTGAGCAGAGAGTGAGTGAGGGGAGTCAGAGCCGCGTTCCTCACACTCCCAGCCTCTCTGTCTCTCCAGACTGCTCTCTCTCTCTCTCACACACACATACACACACCCACGCGTGCAGCAGTAGAGAGAACACGACCAGCGTAAGGGGCCAGATTCCAGCCTAGCATTATCTCCGAACAATGTGAGCCAACAGTAGCACAATTACAATACTGTATTAAAATTACACGCAAGGGTCTTAACCTCGACCACAGGCTAGCAAGGAATAAAACCGTATCGTGACCAGGGCCACACGCCAGCAGACAGGATGACAGACTGGCGAACAGACTGAGGGGCACATGCCTAAGACTGATGCTAGGTGGAGGTGGTTTCCAACCAGAGTGGCCACAGGTGGACGGACTCACGATATCTGCATGATCCTAATCATTATGCTTGACCAGAGACTGTGACGGCCACTGAAAGTCAATCCGCTCAGCAGGAAACACGTGGCGTTTGGTGATGAGGATGAAGATGATGATGAGGATTTTGATGAGAATGATAATGATGATGATGATGACGACGATGATGAGGATGATAATGATGATGGTAAAACGATAGCGGCGGAGACTAAGGCTTCAGTGTAACTTTTGAGGAATGTCACACCGTCTTTTTCTCTCGTCATTATCGACATGACTTTTTTTTTTATTTTCCAACTCATTGCCCCTATCGCCTGTCGACAGTATAATCGTCACGATGAAAGGATCTAACTAAGATTAGTATGTTAAAAAAAAAAATGTATATATCAAGTAAAAGAAATGTGCTTCCAAAATCATGTCAATGCAGACACCTTTTGTTGGGAAACAGCTCAGCCGCTGTAACTGTGCTTTATAAAAAAAGTTTATTTTCGCATAACATGACCACAACACACACTATTATTTCCTACCGGCACTGTGACTGTGCTTTATAAAAAGTTCATTTTCGCATAACATGACCACAACACACACACTATTATTTCCTAGCGGCACTGTGACTATGCTTTATAAAAAGTTCATTTTCGCATAACATGACCACAACACACACACTATTATTTCCTAGCGGCACTGTGACTATGCTTTATAAAAAGTTCATTTTCGCATACCATGACCACAACACACACACTATTATTTCCTACCGGCAATGTGACTATGCTTTATAAAAAGTTCATTTTCGCATACCATGACCACAACACACACACTATTATTTCCTACCGGCACTGTGACTATGCTTTATAAAAAGTTCATTTTCGCATAACATGACCACAACACACACTATTATTTCCTAGCGGCACTGTGACTATGCTTTATAAAAAGTTCATTTTCGCATAACATGACCACAACACACACACTATTATTTCCTAGCGGCACTGTGACATTCGTGACTCAAGCCGCTGTGAATGACATATGAGAGGCGGAGTGGGCATTGCCTTGAGAGTGACGTGTTTCCTGCCAGTGGCACGGACTAGACTAATTAGCGGTCAGGAGCAGACAATGGGAGAAACGAGGCTTCAGAACCATCAGCAACGGTCACTCGCCTGATTGGGTAATCTTTCCACGCATGCGCAGCGCTACAAAAACAAGCGTAGGAGACTGCGCTAGACACGTGTCAGGAACCACGGTGTTCTGTGTCATGTAAGTTCTTGGAAAGTTTGAAGAGATAGCAAAATAATAACGGTAGAAAACTCGGATAGACAGAGAGCTCTATGAACTCTTATTTTCTCATCCCCAATCCACTAGAAATGGCTAAACTTCGCGTTCGTGTGTGCTGTTCCCTTGAGGCGTCGTCTCGACTCTCATACCGAGATATCGTATAGCTTTGCTTGAGGGAAGACTCCTCCCTTTTACAGTGACGACAAAACACTGCGAGAAACACGGCCGTGATCGACGAAAGAGAAGACACAAATCAATATCCCGAGAACACCGCAAGACACGATTCACCGACATCGCTTCAATGCTTCACGAATCTTCCCAGTAATATTATAGTGCTAATCTCTCTGAGTGTGTGTGTTGGTGAAGAGAAAGTTACGAATTGAGTAATTATTACAAAAAAAAAAAAAAAAAGAAAGAAAGAAAGAAAAAAAATGCCGCGTTAATCTTGAAAGGATCATGGTTCAG
>JAWDGP010003555.1:255000-275000 GCA_033675545.1 Elysia crispata
GTGGGGGTAAATGAAGGATAAAATTGCATGAATATATTTGGAAGAAAATGCAGAACTTGAAGGACTTTTGCCTCGTTTAGAAAATTAAAATTAAATAGAAGCTGACATAGTTTCAAGCCACTAGACATGTTGATACCTCAGTGATTTTCTGAGGTTGTTGAGTCGGAGTCTACACACCGCTTACCGACAGCCCAGCCAGAATCATGATGATGTGAAATGAGGCCCGGCAAAAGGACAGAAACAAGTCAGGAGCAGAAGATAACAAGAAATAACTCGACGGGAACTGGAAACACACCGCTTACCGACAGCCCAGCCAGAATCATGATGATGTGAGATGAGGCCCGGCAAAAGGACAGAAACAAGTCAGGAGCAGAGGATACCAAGAAATAACTCGACGGGAACTGGAAACACACCGCTTACCGACAGCCTAGCCAGAATCATGATGATGTGAGATGAGGCCCGGCAAAAGGACAGAAACAAGTCAGGAGCAGAAGATAACAAGAAATAACTCGACGGGAACTGGAAACACACCGCTTACCGACAGCCCAGCCAGAATCATGATGATGTGAGATGAGGCCCGGCAAAAGGACAGAAACAAGTCAGGAGCAGAGGATACCAAGAAATAACTCGACGGGAACTGGAAACTTGTCCGTCCTCTTTCTACCTTAAATACCTTCAGGGAGAAGAGCCACCTTTAGTTGGCTGGTTCTGAAGCCTGCACTCGTCTTCACACTTAAATCGCCAGTTCCCAATACAGCTTGAATCATAACAAATCATACATGCCAGTATTCAGTTTAATAGATGAGATACTTCTTTACAATATAATTATGTGTAATACTCGGTGAGAGGTGCAGCACAATGACGCCAGCACTGCAACCCAAAAGTTAACATGTTTAGATAATAACTTTAGACGTTCTCACAATCAACGTGACATGAATCGAACAGATATTGCCTTATGTCTCAATTTTAGACTCAATTACTCTTCAGACGCGATGTTTACTAGAAGCTCTTTTAATTCACTTGGTTTTCAAATTCCCAGAACTGATGGGTTAGACTATGAATACTTTATTAACCAAAATGTTAATTGAAGAAAAAAGCTAAGAACTAACCAGTCAAAATATTATTGAATGCTTTTATTCTATTTTACATTTTTCCCTAATTTCATTCTTCCTTTTAAAAAGTTACAAAAAATCTGTAATGGCGTTGTCATCAAGGCAACTGGTTGAAATAATAATAAAAAACACACACACACACACACACAAAGAAACTTTAACGCGTTAAAAAAAAGAAGAGGAAAGAAGAGCAAGAGAATGAAACTATGGCAGGAGATAGCTCACCTTTGACCTCTGGGAAATGCACCTCGCTGGGCCGCTAACGATGTTATTACAGGCGATGTTTTCGTTGCCGTCACTTTGTTTATCTTTTGTTGCCAATGAAACAATATGGAGGCCGAGTTGGGACAAGAATCAAAACAAAGGCAAGAGATAGGGACAAATGCTGGACTATTTTGTGCCGATGAAGTAATGTGATTCATTAGCTAGGAGCGCCACCAGGAAGACAGTTGGCACAGCCCAGGCACAGGAAACTCTCAAATAGATTAGTTAAAATAAAACTAGACCGATTTTAGAAACAGAAAAAAAGCACACGCTAGAGAAAAAAAATTCAAACAAAAAATAAAACACCAAGTTCCTCACTTACAGCCTGCATTTCAAAATTGTTTGAGAGCAGTGAACTTGTGTGGGCAACAAATCCACACATGTCATTAGATTTATTTCTCCCAAATGCCGAGTTGTCCTGATATGTGTACAACGGAATTTCAAAAGGAGGAAATGAAGGACGACAGCCAAGACAGATAAACATATGGCAAGACAAAGTTATGCAGCAATCACACAGCCTTACTCCAGATCTTGTCTGTGTCAGACTTGATCAGATTGCTGACGATGGTTTTCACGCAACTCGAATTCTGGATCCGACTACGCGTTTCGGTTCTTCCAGCGGCCGCGCTGCGACTCGTCTAAGCAGAGAGAATCGAGTTATGCAGCAATCACACAGCCTTACTCCAGATCTTGTCTGTGTCAGACTTGATCAGATTGCTGACGATGGTTTTCACGCAACTCGAATTCTGGATCCGACTACGCGTTTCGGTTCTTCCAGCGGCCGCGCTGCGACTCGTCTAAGCAGAGAGAACCGAGTCTTAGTCGAAATCTAGTCTGACTGGTCCACCGCGCTGGAGGCTCGATACAATCACCACCGGCTAGTCACAGTCTTAGAGCTCACACAGAGAAATAAAGGCTCGATTATTGCTGTAAAAGTTGGTATAGCGGTGCCGTCATCCCAAATAAAATAGATTGATTAGTTGGTTGGTTGAATGATGGGCCAGCCCAATCCACCATGAGCCGCGATATCCAGGTTTTCCTTCTGTGCGACACAAGTGAACAAAGAATGAGAAGAAACGAAAAAGAAGACTGGGCATTCTGGTGTTGACGGGTTACGGGAAATAGAGAATGAAAATGAAAAGAAATGCTAGTGGGCGCTTTCGACAGTAAAATGCTTAATATGAGAACCATTAACCGTAAAAATCTCAGTTTCCTGGTCTTTTCTTGCTTTATAATTTGCTGTCTGATTATTAGATTGTAGGTGGGATCTCTTTCTTTCGCTCTCTCTCTCTCTCTCTCTCTCTCTCTCTCTCTCTCTCTCTCTTTCTCTATCTATCTATCTATCTCTCTGCTCTCCCTCTCTCTTCATCTTCCTTTTCCTTTCTCTCTGCCTTTCTCTTTCTCTAACACATTAACACACGAACACACATCCGAGACTGAATTCTTGTAATCTTCATTGTTCCAAACCATTCACCTTAATCTTAACTTCAGTCATGTCAATATCTGAGATAACCAGTTGACAAATTCAACTGGTATTTACTTCGAACAAGAAAATGACTAGCATATTATACCATTCCGGATCTTCACACGCATGAAGAGAAACAGTGAACAACGATTAAATTCCTGCTTATTTCCGATCCCAGGAGCTGGCAGCACCTGACCCCAGACCATCCCAGACACTCGATTGACATGAAACGATAACGTTCAAATCTGTTCCCAGATCGGGAGGGGTTACAAGTAACCTCTTGACCTAGAACACCGCATGGGGCATAACATACGGGGTTCATTACTCGAAAACCATGCGGTCAATTTTCGAATGATTCAAAAACATTGGAAACAATGCAACGTTTAAGCTTTGCCTTTTTCTTTTCACGAAAAAATTTTCCCCAAATCAACATTATCTAAACAGAGTTTATTTACCAGATTGATCAGACGATAACCCGCGGAAAGCGTGTTTATACTCCCCTCCTCCCAGACTCCCGGGGTGGAAAAAAAACCCAAAAAAGCCAAAAACTCAAGAATTTTAGTTAACCCTTTCAGAGCATGAGACTCGACTACTCCCAAGTTTTATCAGCTCCAAAATTAAATTTTCGGCCGAAATGATTCATCCGACGTAGCGACGATTTCAATCTCTCTAACTTCTCCCTTTTAAATGGTTCTTTAACAGGAGAGATAAAAACTTGTTGAGAGAAACCTAACACATCACAATAATACCTACAACTTCTCTCTTTTAAATGGTTCTTCAATGGGAGAGATAAAAACTTGCTGAGAGAAACCTAACATATCACAATAATACCTACAACTTCTCCCTTTTAAATGGTTCTTCAACGGGAGAGATAAAAACTTGCTGAGAGAAACCTAACACATCACAATAATACATGTTTTCAGATTTCCCAATCTGCCCCAATCACTGCCTCTTCTTCCTGATTAACATATGGAGACTTCAGCAGAAAAGTGATGCATTGGAATTTTCACATTTTGATTCCAAGCTCGTCTACAACCTATAGACGAAATTTTCTGTAAATTGTTTGTTCGATTAATAAACTACTTGAAAAAAAATAAGAGTAGAGGAGTACTATTCCTTACGTAATTATGAGTTCGCGCTGTCTTGTTTTTGATTCTTTATTCCTGAAATTGAAACGATCTGAAGGTTTTAACAGCTTTTGCAGAGAACCCGCTAAGTGTGGTCATAAACAGTTTCCTTTGCTTTGTCGTGGAATTCTTCAAGTGATAGCCGGCTCTATTTAGTATGTAGCTATAAAAGTCAACCAGCTAACGTTATAATGAAAACATTACAGCATTAGAGCACGGTAGAGGAGGAGGAGGAGGAAGAGGAATAGGATGAGGAGGAAAAGAAAAAGAAGATGAAGAAGAAGATGAAGAAGAAGAGAAGGAGATAATCATTGTTTTCAAAATAAAGAGACAGCTCTTGCTAGGATTGATTGTGATAACGAGATCTAGACCACATCTAAACCTTAACTGATACATATATTTTCGATACAGGCCAAAAATACCAACTTTTCCTACTAGAATCCGTTCACTCCGTCTCCGTCTCCACAGCTCTAAGGACCAAGGCTTGTAATTGTATATATAAAACACGGTTATTAAGCTAAGCGAACATATAGAACTTCATGATCCTGACTTTTGGAGGTCTGATTTACAGCCAAACACAGCCCGAACAGATACATTTCATACGTAAGGAATACTCACACGAGACAATAAAACCACCCCAAAAACTTTGCTTCATCTCTCAGTGGCAACAGAGGTTTTTCTCTTCGTCAGTCATGTGATACACTGATCGGGCCAGATTGCAAATCCATGCCACAGCTGAACAAGCACAGCACAGCTTGCTAGCATACTAGATCTAACAGGATGCGTGATAGAGAGGCTACTCGTGAGGCCACATAGGAAACATAAACAGGATTATCTCCCGCGCACCACCAGCTCACCATCAGTGCCACCACTGCAACATAAATTTTGTGACACTACGAAATATTGTTAGCCGCAATGTCAACTCTACAATCTGAGCTTTGTGAGACTATGAAATCTTTTCTGCCACGTGTGTCACCATTTACAAACTGAGTTTTGTGGCACAATTTTGTCCTGCCGAGTGTGCCACTACTAAATGAGTTTTGTGACACTATGAAATCTTGCGCTGCCGAGTGTGTCACCATTACAAACTGAGTTTTGTGACAACACAATCTTTTCCTGCCGAGTGTGCCACCACTATATGAGTTTTGCGACACTATGAAATTTTGTCCTGCCGCGTGTGCCACCACTATATGAGTTTTGCGACACAATGAAATTTTGTCCTGCCGCGTGTGCCACCACTATATGAGTTTTGCGACACAATGAAATTTTGTCCTGCCGCGTGTGTCACCACTACAATATGAGTTTTGTGACACTACAAAATCTTTTCCTGTCACGGTGTCATCACTACAATCTTTGAGTTTGGTGACACTTAGAAGCCTTGTCCTGCCGCAGTTTCCACAGTCGTCCTATCACTACAATCTCTGATGACCCAAATAATCTTGTCATGCGCGAGTGTCATCACTACAATCTTTTGATGACACAATAGAATCTTCTTCCGCCGCAACGTTATCACTACAACCTCTGGAACCTTGCCCTGCCAGTGTCACCACCAGAATCTTAGAACCTCCTCTGACACTGAAGGTGGCTGCACCGCTTTGCTCGCACACCGCTAGGACACTGAACACATCGTCGCAGCAGCCGTTCTTTGTTGCAATGTGGTGCTGGACCGTCAGACGGGCTGGCTCGAGTCAGGCCAAGGATCGAGATCACCATTTAGTACCCGGTAAAAGCTTCGCCCCGACTTCTGGGAGTCGCACGGTCTGTGAGGACCAGCAGCTCTGCCGATGGCCAGTGGGTGAGCGAGTCAGCCTGCAGGCGAGCGTACGGCTGGCGAGTATCGGCACGCGAACTTGGCATACCAAGCGAGACGGAGCTGAAGACAGAATCACACGGAGGAGGACAATTTTACCCCTCACGTCTCTACGACCCCCGGCGCACATCGTGATAGGGGGGGAAATAATAATAAGGAAAAAATGTTTTTGGTTATGATAAAATATGCACAAACATCGGCAATCAGCTACAGAGAACTTCACACAATTGTAATTCTCAGAAAGATTCTACAATACGCTCTATCTACTGTTTTTCTCTGCTCTCCCGACAGTCGTTAACTTTCTACCTGGATCTACCTGAAATAGTTCAGTTAAGGTGTACAAAAGGAGAAATGCCCGTTCTACCGTTCTAAAATCTCTCACAGACTGAACACTTGCTTGGCCATTTATTCAAAAAGAAAGTAGAGCTCTTAGCCAGGAAGGATTGCATGTGTGTGGCAAAAAAAAAAAAAGGGGGGGGGGGGAGAGAGAGAGAGAGAGAGAGAGAGAGAGAGAGAGAGAGAGAGAGAGAGAGAGAGAGAGAGAGAGAGAGGGAGAAAAGGGTATTTATAGAAAAAAAAAGTCGGATAGATAGATAGATAGGTGGATAGAGGCAAAAAGGGAGCAAGGGAGAGAAAAGCAGAGAGACAGACACACAGAGGGAGACTGCCAGCAGGCATGCAGCTAGTGACATTCTGAGGCTGCCGCTAATGATGGTGACAAGTTTCCCTGGTGCTACCATATGTTGGAGACATCTCTAGATCTAATGATTTGTGTTTTAGTACTACAGCATGACATCTTACGATAAATCACTTCAACACCATAGGTGCGTGTTATAGTGTTTGTATGTCTGTTCTCACTGATTCCATCCACCCCTCTAAAAAAATAAATAAAATAAAATAAAATAAAACAGCACACATATTTCTCTCTCTCTCTCTCTCTCTCTCTCTCTCTCTCTCTCTCTCTCTCTCTCTCTCTCTCTCTCTCAATCTTCTTCGCTTTTTTTTTTTTTTTTGAGAATGCAATTTCCAGTTGTAATTTCACTCCAAGCGCCGACTTATCCGTCTCTTTCCAGCCGGCACTTACAACGTGTACAGCGCGCTGAATTGAGAAATTTATAATATTCAATGAGATGGACCAAATCGGGTCCTGTCCCAGAAAGAAAACGGAAAAATTACTCGTACACGTAGCTAGAAATAAAAGCGAGAGATATAAATAGATTGAGTTCGAGATAGATAGAAAAAGAAATAGATGTGTACGTAGATAGATTGGTAGATACTGAAAGGCAGACATTGAGGGTGAAAAAGTGAGACATCTACTTATATATAGATAGAGACGGAAAAAGATAGTAGGGAGACAGAGGGAAAGAGAGAGAGAGGGGAGAGAGAGAGAAAGAAAGAGAGAGAGGGGAGAGAGACAGAGAGTAGAGAGAAAGATATATGCAGTCACAAAAAACAAAGGCAAGAAGACAAGCTGTTTAGAAAAGTCAGACAGATAATTATACTGACCGTTTGACAGAAATATAAAGAGTGAGAGAGCAAAAAGAAAAAAAAAAAAACGACAGGGAGAAAGACATTTTTTTTTTTCAGATTTGGTGTCTTTAAGTTGAACATTCAGTGGGCGCCGAGCAGAAATTGAGACCCAAGAAAACCAGCAGCAACAGCAGCAGCAGCAGCAAACGCCAATGGCCAAACTGGGAGCAAATTGATCCGCTTGGCCAACCACACACTCAAACAGATCTGCGCACGCTCGCACGCACGCACGCGCTCTAGCACAGCTTCCGCACGGGCAGCGGCCCGAGGTCCAAATCTGATGAGAGCCATCTCGTGGGGGGGGGGGGGGGGGGTGTACCGGGTCGTGCACACCACGTGACATCAGGCCCGCTAGCCTCCCACACAGAATGCTACTCTCCGTCTGTCTGTCTCTCCATCTTCTCTCTATATACCACTCTCTATGCTTTGTCTCTCTTTCTGCTTCGATTTTGTCAGTATATACGTCTCTCTTCCTTTCCTTTATTACTCTCTCTCTCTCTCTCTCTCTCTCTCTCTCTCTCTCTCTCTCTCTCTCTCTCTCTCTCTCTCTCTCTCTCTCTTTCTGTCTGAATCTAGGCCCGGATCACTTTCCGGTGAAACTTTTTACCAAAGTCACTAAGGCTATTATATTCTTTGGTTTAAGTCTGTTCACGAGAGGAAAGAAGAATAGATAATCATAAAGCCATGCGTGTGGTAAATATTTCTGTTTTCTCTGTGAGATCATGTCTGCCAGATATTTTCCTACTTTTTTTTCCCCACTAAAATCATTTTATCTTTATAATGTACACATTTCCCTCAGTCGATCAGTTCTGTGCTGGGCCCTCTCGCCTCTCCCTCCCTTCATAGCGACATTCTCGGGCCGAGATCCCCCCTCAGACCAGCGGAATCTGAATCCCCTGAGGAGCGTAATTCAAGCAGCAGGCCGCGCGACCATTAGGCTCGGGTGAGGGCACACTGCACACACACACACAGCGGAAGGACAGCTCCTCAGGCGTGAACGCTGGACACAACAGGACAGACCGAGAGCACCGAACAATATTCCAGATCCAAGCCGGGCTCCAACCCGCTAGTGGTCACCCCACCCGGGTACGGTACCCACCCTCCCCCACGCTCACTTCTCCTACCCACTCACGAGCAGCGGAGACTTCAGCAGCCTCACTGATGGCAGAGGGAGAGGTTGGGAAAGGGGGGGGGGGGGAAATTGAGAGGTTTGAGATTAAGGGTTAAGAAAGGACGAGGATGGCAGCAGTGGAGCATGAGATACAAAATGGAATGAAGTCGGGTGCACACAGAGAGACAGAGAGACAGAGAGAGAGAGAGAGAGAGAGAGAGAGAGAGAGAGAGAGGTCCTTTAAATAGAATTGAGGAAGAAACCGGAGACCCATTGGTAGATCGTACGTGCGCAACAGACATTGAAGACAAAGAATTCACCACATGAAGAAGCGGTAAACTCAGGAAAAAAGAGAGAGAAGAACCAAATAAAAGAGGAGACGGAAGTAATATCGGGAGGAGTAAAAGAGATGATTCCAGAGCTGGGGGAAACGTGGGCAAAGAACTTGTTTAAATGCGGGGGTGAAGAGAATTTAATTATTAATGACAGAAAGATGTGGCATCACCAGAAATGTAGGCTTTAGTTTGAAAAGGTGCATGATTTTCACAGCATTAATTATAGGCGGTTTGGATTTTAGGATAAAGAATGGCCTCAGGAACAGAGATGAGAAGCAATGGCGCGAGAGTTTTGAGTGAGAGAGAGAGAGAGAGAGAGAGAGAGAGAGAGAGAGAGAGAGAGAGAGAGAGAGAGAGACAGAGACAGAGAGACAGAGAGAGAGAGAGAGAGAGAGAGAGAGAGAGAGAGAGAGAGAGAGAGAGAGAGAGAGAGAGAGAGAGAGAGAAAGAGAGAGAGAGACCTGATAAGAATATTGTAGTTTGGTGTCACTGTCAATGTCCTGTATTTCTTCCCCTGCATCCTGTAAATCTTTCTTCTCATTAGAGAGAGGATGAAAAGCACTGGAAATAGATCGATACACTGCACAGGTAGGTATCAGATCTTCACACGAGTTGGACCTAAGCCGTATCTCTGTGTGTTCGCTACTGAGGTTTATCTCGTTCAGTTGTTTTGTTTCGTTTTGTAAGCTAGACAAGATGTTTTCAGCATGCCTAGAGAGGAAATCTTCATGCTGCAGGAATTGGTCATTGTATGGCTAAGTGAGCGGTCAAGGCGACGGTCTAGGGAAGAAACAAACATCTAGAGAGTACTGCCTTTTGAAAAAGGAAAGCAACAGAGATTTAATACCTTATAAAACCATCTGAAGGTAGATCAATAATTATATTCATGGAAGGCTAATCAGCGCCTTATTACAAAGTTAAAGAGAGCGGTACTGTAAATCCCTCAAATTATGTTGATTTCAATGTGATGTGTAGGAAGGGAGAAAGATGTAAAAATCTCAGGGCAGCATTATGAGGAGAAAGACCATAACTGTCCACAATTATTTGTTGGTTTCTCATGGTTGTATTGATGGACGACGTGATGTCATAGAGAAAAACAACATTTGGAAGAGTAAAATGCTTTATTTTTCCTCACTAATGCCACTGTTATGCCAGACTAAAGTCAGAGAAGCCCGTCTCTTGAAGACCCCGACGATTGTCCAGATTGAAGCATCCCAGAGTAGTTTACATCTTATCGGCTACTATTGGGCTACCTGGCCTTGATGCCCGTCCATTTGTTTCAATACCAGCGGCAGATGCGATCACACAGAGCAGTCGAAGATGGAGATTTTGGGACAAGCAAAAGGCGATGGGGAGGGCAAAAAATGTCCGAAAGATGCTGATGATAACCTTGCCAAGCGGATTAATACTACGTGTATATAAGTATACTACTTATACTAGATAGATAGATTCATCAACAGATAGACAAAAAGTTGGGCAAGTAAATAAACGTAGGGAAAAGAAAGACGGCGAGATATAACAAAACGTTCAAAGGGCGTTCGTTAAGAATAATTTGATACAGCTGGGCACAAAAAAGCTAAGTTTAGATCTTCATATGAAGCAAGTTATCCAAGCTACGCAGGTCAGAGCTGAGCTGTCTAGCATGAGGAGATAAAACTCTTAAACTGTCTAGCATGAGGAGATAAAACTCTTAAACTCTGCTCTGGGCTCCATGCAGAGCGGTTGAATCCCATCTAATCAACCCTATCCTAGAGTTGACAGGAGCTCTAGAGTTCCTATGACAAAGCGTTATGAAATAACACTTGTTGTTTGTTACGTCTTAGCCTACAGCGCGCTGCGACTCTTAGTTATTGCCTCTGGGTGTGGAAGTGGCAAGCGTTGGATGCTCTGATCTAGGTCTGGATCCTGTATCGAATGACCACAAGAAAAATAAGATAGACACAGCCAGATTGCAATCCTTGAAAGGTAGGCGGACAGATAGAAAGGAAGAGACAAATACTTAAAAGAAACAATGGCTAGAGAGCGGGTAAGGGCGGAATCGATAATTAGCCCGGATAATCGGATTAGAGCAAATTGTCCTCACGGTCGGTACAAAGAATCGGCTTTGTGCCAGAGGTGGCATGGGAGGGAGTTGGGGACTGGCAGCCGGCCATCCCGGTCTGCTCACTTACTCACTCCCTCACTCAGACTAGCGTGACACCGGGAAGCTACCCACCTCAGTCTTTACTGTAGCCTCTTCTGTACATAGAGTGAAATCCTTGTCTATCGATATATAAAAATCCTTGTCTGAAGCCACTTCACACTGACCTGTACAATGCACATCTTCGATAAAATTATATTACGAAAATAAAACATAGAAGAGTGCAAGAAACAGAGAACAAGCCTAGACAGTCCCACGATTGCTTATAAATTGAAACCATTGTTTCTGACACGGTTGAGGTTTACTTCACCTGACGGCTAGATTAGTGAATCATGACAAACCAGTCACGGGCATAGGGGGCGAATATTATTTGAGAACAAACGTAACTATTCATAAATTTAATATGCCAACAGTTATTCGATACACCGATACAACTTAATTCCTCCAAAAAAAAAAACAAAAAACAAACAACAACAAAAACTATATATTCAGTGTTAAAGGTTTCTCCACCCGCAGATAATAATTATGATAGTTTAAACATATGGGTGTGTATAAATATGGATATCAAACTTGAAATGAGTTCTTCATAACCCGACCCCTCTCCCCTCTCCAGTTTTAATTGAAGCGCATCCTTCGACCAGGATGCCACTGAGTGACCAAATGCGCGTCTCTGCAGAAGCGTGGACCGAACCTCCACGGTGTGACGTATCCCTGCAGATAGCAGCTGACCAATGCGCGAATAACGAAGTATACCTGGTAACCGGAAACCGGTCCTCACCGCAGCTCCAGCGCCTCACAAGCTGACACTTTCCACTACCCGGTATCGAAACCGAATACTAAGCGCTTCACCGTTTGATACTAGCCACGCTGTTACCCGGTATCGAACCCTAAGCTCCAGCGCCTCACAATCTGACACTTTCCACTACCCGGTATCGAAACCGAATACTCAGCTATTCACCGTTTGATACTAGCCTCGCTGTTACCCGGTATCGAAACCTAAGCTCCAGCGCCTCACAAGCTGACACTTTTCACTACCCGGTATCGAAACCGAATACTCAGCTATTCACCGTTTGATACTAGCCTCGCTGTTACCCGGTATCGAACCCAAAGCTCCAGCGCCTCACAAGTTCACACTTCCCACTAACCGCTACCGAAAATTCAGCGCGTTACCAATAACACATTCTACCTCAGTCGGTGAAGCGCCGAGCTGACAGTGCGGATGTCTGGGGTTTGAATTCTGGACCCGTCTTCATGAAAAGGCTTGGGCCCTAAAATCTGACTAGATTAAGTAAAAAAAAAATAGACAACTAAATTTAGTCCTATACTACGTATTCACGGAAATCTTTTGTAAAAAAATTTGGATGTAAAGTTACAGCTGCTTCGAGGCTGGACTAAAGACTAAAATTTAGGCGCAAGGGGGCTGATTTTATAGCCTACTTTGACCATTTCAGCTACGAAATCCGGATATGATGTTTTCAAACTCTTTCATAAGTTCATATATATGGTTGCTAATTAAAAACACTGTGTAACAGTCATTTTCTAAGAAAAGAGATAAAATAATGGGCCTTGATTTTGGTCGTTCGTTTTCCACATAATAAAGCCATTTCTCTATAATTTCAAAATGGCTTCCATATTTACTAACTTTTCTTTCTTTTCTCTGACGTAGCTAGATTTATTCCAAACTTTGCCATGGAAAATGACAAGATCCAATCTAGTCAAAAACTTTTAGTCGAATTTTTAGACTAAGTTTACACCTTTTCATAACTTGTAATCCTAGCTTGAGCTAGCTATCTGGTGGTGTGATTGGATCTCATCTAATACGCCCTGTCCTAAGGCTTGTCGGAAGCCTTATACTAGTCTCTGTGTCTGTGAACGTTACAACGGCACTGCACTAGGTGGTTGCTTCTAGGCCTGAAACTAAGCAGCCTCCGCTGCTATGCGCATGTCCAGTTGCGGCTCCAAAAAGGCTAATCGCCTAGAGAGATTTCAGGATCAGAACCAACCAACCAATCAACTCACTTTGCACTTCTCGGCACAAAGCGACTCATCAGCTGACATAAGAAGCTGCTTACTTTACACTACCCGGCATCAAACTCAAAGCTCTGTATTCTTACAACTTGACACAATCCACTCTCTTAAGTCTCTACCTGGTACAAAACCCGGGGCTCCAGCGCCTTACCATTTGGCACAATCCACTCTCTTAAGTCTCTACCTGGTACAAAACCCGGGGCTCCAGCGCCTTACCATTTGGCACAATCCACTCTCTTAACTCTCTACTTGGTACAAACCTGGGGCTCCAGCGCCTTACCATTTGGCACAATCCACTCTCTTAACTCTCTACCTGGTACAAAACCCGGGGCTCCAGCGCCTTACCATTTGGCACAATCCACTCTCTTAACTCTCTACCTGGTACAAAACCCGGGGCTCCAGCGCCTTACCATTTGGCACAATCCACTCTCTTAACTCTCTACCTGTAACAAAACCCGGGGCTCCAGCGCCTTACCATTTGGCACAATCCACTCTCTTAACTCTCTACCTGGTACAAAACCCGGGGCTCCAGCGCCTTACCATTTGGCACAATCCACTCTCTTAACTCTCTACCTGGTACAAAACCCGGGGCTCCAGCGCCTTACCATTTTGACACAATCCACTCTTTTTACACCACAGATACAAAATCTGAAATTTAACGCATTTCCATTTGACACAATCCACTCTCTTTATAAAAAACCGGTTAAAAAACCGAGGCTGCAGTGTATTACTATCTACCACAATCCACTCTCCCGAAACAAACCGGTTAAACAACGAGTTCGGTCAAACTTAACGTGCAGTTGACTCCCGAATCACTCCTTGACACTCACACAAACATTAGATTGCGATTTTTCTTTTTAAAAGACAGATAAGGCAAGAGATGCCACTGAATATGCTGCCCATCTGCCGCTCATGTGTCTCACTACACAGAGCGAGTGTCACGGGACGCGACGATAAAACTCGAATAACGGTAGAAACTGTAGGATACTGAAATGAGTTTGCACTCCAGACAAGTTATTTCCGTGACGAGTCCTAGTGGGCCATCTCGAGCCAGCACGACTTGAGGAGGTGAGGCTGCTGATCTGGGGGACAAGTCACGCGGGCAAAGTCCCCCATCTCCCCCCATCGCCCGTGCGCCGTGCTTCACGCCTCATTAGCTGCGCTTGTCTTTCTTGGCCGATGTTGCATGAGATAATGAAGTTCATCAGACGAGGAGGCAGCCGCTGGAACCGTTGTGAATTACCCATGGGGGCGAGGAAACTTCCTGCCAAGCCCTGTTCTCAAATGTTGGGAGATGGGCCGTGGAGAGCCAGCCACTGGGCGCAAAGGTCAACAGAAAGGTCAAGCCAGCGCTGAAAAGGATGCGACCCGAAAAAAAAAAACGGGTGTTCCCACTCAAAAGGCGCACATTATTATAGACGTGCAACAAGGGAAAAAATGATATGGATGTGTAGAAATCATCAAGCTCGCATGTGACGGGGGACAGTAAGTTGCGGGGTGGAGGTACGTCGCCGCTGCCGATGTCGGGAAGTGGATGTTCTTCCTCAAACTCTGGTTGGCGATCTCAAGATTTTGTTGCTTTTATATAAAAAAAAACAAACAAAGAACTTGAGAGAGAGAAATAAAGAGAGGGAGAGAGAGAGAGAGAGAGAGAGAGAGAGAGAGAGAGAGAGAGAGAGAGAGAGAGAGAGAGAGAGAAAGAAAAAAAGCGTATCCTGAAAGTCATTCACACCACATCAATAAACATAATGCATACGGCGACCCGAAAGAATAAGATTGAGAAGACCCATCGAATTGGAATAACCAGAGTAGGTTGCACATTTGCGACAAGCTATCACATAAAAACCAGGGGGGAAAAACCATTAAGTGAGGGCATGCAAAATTCTGAGCAGAATAGTTGATGGTTTTGTTTGCCTGTTGCGAAGCTGCATAATAGTACACAAATATATATATAGAGAGAAAGACAGTGTGAAGAAAAGAAAAAGAAGATAGATGTGGAGATCTATAACAAAAGCGGTAGTGTTGACTGTCGATCTCATCAGACCCAGGTTGATGTATTGATAAAGGTCAGCAGACAACCGGCTCAGTCTGTTACCAAGTCAGCAGACATTGGTTCACTCCATGACGGGTTTCCCCTTTACATAATTATATATAATTTATTTTCAACTTCTTTTTTATGTCGAAGAACATGAAGTCTGCAAGTGAACGTCTGTCTGGGTTGTTGAATGTCATCTCCCCTCCCCCTCCCAACCCAACCCGGTAAAGAGCGCAAATTGCACGATATATATATATATATATATATATATATATATATATATATATATATATATATATATATATATACGAAGGACATCGCAAGGTTTGCCAGGTTTTCGGCGCGATAGATTCAACAATAAGGCAAAACTGCAGTAGAGCCACAATCTGGTCAAGGTCGCAGCAGTTCGCACATCTTTTCAGATATCCTTGGATATAAGTGAAACCAAATACAAGCTTAGAGGAAGGAATAAATACGACTCATTAAAAAAAAAAACGTGTCGAGAAAAGATTATTTTAGAACTGCTAGGCTAATAAAAAAATGAAATAAATGGAAGTCCCGTTGAGGAACATGACTGTCTTGAATATATGAGCTTTTTAAATGGGAATCATGAAGTGGCGCTCATAACTGTTGAGATTAGATCATATGTATATGGATAGAGAGACCGCTAGAGATATAGACAGAGGGAGAGAGAGGGGGAGAGACAGAGGAGGAGAAGAAGAAGAAGAAGGTGGTGGTGGTAACAGATGTGCAGAAAGGACATCAACGAGGACACTGCAGCTGTTGTATCGCGCCTTAACTGAACTAAAACAATATTTAATTATAGTACCGAGGACAAACCGTGCAACAAACACGCACAGTTTCCTCTTTACACTAAGAAAACTGAAAAAAAAAAAAAAAAAAAAGAAAAAGAAAAAGAAGGGAAAACACAACAGCTGAACTAACCAGATAAATTTAATCAATAAAGAGAACCTCTTAACTTGCTGAATTTCGTTTTGTTTCTCGAAGATAAAGAAGAAAAAAAAAGAAAAGAAAAATCTTACTGAACTGAACGGCTCTGTGGCCTGATGGTGGAACACTAGTTTGCAAATCACCGGCAATGGATTCCACCACGACATGAAGCTCAGGCACAACGCGCTAGAGGCTCTTTATGCTGCCTCTCGTTTGTTAACTGCCTAGCAAGTTCCAGTACCGGTATCTCAGTATTACCAGTATTATCAATAATACCAGTATTACCCGGTATCTCAATATTACCAGTATTACCCGGTATCTCAATATTACCTGTATTACCCGGTATCTCAGTATTACCAGTATTACGCGGTATCTCAGTATTACCAGTATTACCAATATTACCAGTATTACCCGGTATCTCAATATTACCAGTATTACCCGGTATCTCAGTATTACCAGTATTATCAATAATACCAGTATTACCCAGTATCGCAATATTACCAGTATTACCCGGTATCTCAATATTACCAGTATTACCAATAATACCAGTACTTCAATCCAGACACCGATCTCACTGAGCTAACTACCGGGAGATCAAAATATCAGAAAGTCGACATGTAGTTGCTGCTGTTGTGATGCATCATCTTTTACGTTGAAACGTGGCCGTCAAAACTAAGAGCTGTTTAGGAGCTGGGTTTGCAGTTAATGACAATGCCTTTTTCAAGTCCACTCAGGCATGCTTTAAAAAAAAAAAAAAAAAAAAAAAGAACCGTTAATGAATACAAAAATACATATGTCAAAAGATGGTTCAGATCTTGCAGTATATTCATATTGTTTTTCGGTTCGGGTAACTCTTAACCCTAGAGGAATCCGACTGAAGGAGAAGCTTGGACAGCTTATTCGTCCTGTAGGCTATATTTCGTGTATACGGAACACCTGCACATCCAACTGATACAAGCATGGAAAAAAGAGTGTTCTTTTTTGCGACTGAAACTCTTTTTTGCTTAACTTTTTCCGGATTTTCTTCCCAGTTAGCGATAATCTATCATTTATTAGTTAGAACAACATCCCAAACTTTTTTGCTAATATAGTTGAGACAAGTATTGACTTCAGAAAGAGATCGGATCACACTAAACGTATCAAAGACCCTCGTTGAGGCTGCCTTGACGAGCTGCTCAGCGCTCTCTTTACCAGCTGATGTTAGATGAGAAGCTATCAATGTGTGTGTCATGGAAATTGTGAAGGGAATTTCTACAATTCCTCGTAGAAACGTTTGACATTACTAAGTCCAGCTTGCTGTTTTGCAAACTTTCTGCTAAAGAACTTTTTTTTTTATATAGAACAAAGAGTGTCTCCTCGAACTCCGCAACTGGAGAGAGAGAGAGAGAGAGAGAGAGAGAGAGAGAGAGAGAGAGAGAGAGAGAGAGAGAGAGAGAGAGAGAGAGAGAGAGGAGGTGAATGGAGGGAGGAGTAGAAGACGCAATGGTTTCACAACAAACTTGTGATAAAGATACAGAAAATTATTTGAAAGAACAAATATGAACGACCAGGAGAAAAGGAGCACAACCAAACATCACAATCTGTGATAGCAACTGAAAACGATTATATTGACAGAGATAAAACCCAAAATGTATTCCTAATGAAAGGGCGTGCTCAAAAACAGAGGAAGCGCTTTCCATCCTGTTATTTCTCGTTGAGTGAGCTCGGCTGGCCGAATCAGTTCGCCCGGCCTGTCCAATTGGATCGAGGAGCTCCGCTCGCCCATGCATGGCTTGCTGTATTAACCCGGGCGGGATCGAACACGACACTGGAAAGGTTCACGGATCTCTACTAGCTAGGTTTAACTCGATTCAAGATGAGAAACATTAGTCCGAGTTGTTAACTTCTTACTACTAAACAAAAAAAAAGGATGATGTTATAACAATAACAATAATAATAATAATAATAATAACAACAAAAACAACAACAATAATAATAGTAATAGTAATAATAATAATAATAATAATAATAATAATAATAATAATAATAATAATAATAATAATAATAATAATAATAATAATAATAATAATAATAATAATAATAATAACAACAAAAACAACAATAATAATAGTAATAGTAATAGTAATAATAATAATAATAATAATAATAATAATAATAATAATAATAATAATAATAATAATAATAATAATAGAATAAGGACAAGCCGATTTTAGCCAGCAGGTACCCCAGGCTTGTTATAATAAAAGTGACCTATTACAGGTCTCATAACGTGTTCTAAAGGGATGGCCATCAAGATCGTGTTGTCCCTAAGCACTCTCCTGAAGCCCCTGCCTCAATACAGAGGTCTGGATAACTCAGAGAGAGAGAGAGAGAGAGAGAGAGAGAGAGAGAGAGAGAGAGAGAGAGAGAGAGAGAGAGAGAGAGAGAGAGAGAGAGATCTAGCAGAGCACGCCGATTGCTGTATTCTAACGCCTGAAGACAGCCCGGTATAGTCAGCAGTTGATCTCTCCCACTATCCAACCAGGAAGTACTCTGGGGCGATACCCTTCACTTTCACATCCAATATCGACCTAGTTCGGATCCCGATTCAGCTACACGTATTGTCATTTATCCTGTAGAAGTGTAGCAGATAACTTTCATCCCTTACACTCACCACGACCACTGGATCTTTACAATTGAGAAGTTGCGAATCGGAAAAATTCATATGGCGCAGATTTTATTTATAATTGTTTTTTTCATTACGTCATCTTTCCTCCCCCCCCCCCTGATCACTCGCCTGTCTGAGGTCTGTGAAACCATGAAATCGTGGCTGATACTCCACAGTGTCAGAACAATCGGGGTGTTGTAGAAATGATGTCTGCTTGTTCTAAGGCGCTGAGTGAGGTCTGTGAAACCATGAAATCGTGGCTGATACTCCACAGTGTCAGAACAATCTGGGTGTTGTAGAAATGATGTCTGCTTGTTCTAAGACGCTGAGTGAGGTACAGGCTGAAACAAGCGCGCTCTATGTTCTCTCATTAAAAAGGAAGAGCCTGTGCTTTCAAGCTTAGAAACGACACTGTTTCGTCTCGCTCCTACTATGCCACAGAATAATTGTTCGCGAGAATTGACAAGATCCTTCGATTCTGCTGAAGGAAATGACGGGAACATGGAAAGTCGGATCCAGCTGAGTACAGAGAAAGGGGGAAAGAAGAGACAGAGAGAGAGAGAGAGAGAGAGAGAGAGAGAGAGAGAGAGAGAGAGAGAGAGAGAGAGGAGAAGTAATAATGCAGAGAGCTAGAGAGAGAGAGAGTGGTAAAGAGAGATCGATAGAGTGATAGACAGATAGATATATAGATAGATAGATAGAGAGAGAGAGAGAGAGAGAGAGAGAGAGAGAGAGAGAGAGAGAGAGAGAGAGAGAGAGAGAGAGAGAGAGAGAGAGAGAGAGAGAGAGAAGAGGACCGTATCAACTGAAGCTCCAATAACTGGACTGGGCCATGGCTCCTCCAACACCGCAGCCAGCCTGGGTAAGCTTCAGAGAGCTCTCGTCTCCTTAATGAGGCCACCCTGCGGGCAGGAGGAAGCAGGCCCAGAGCGTACAGTGAACGTCCTAACCTCGAGTCAGAGAAACAGGCGCGCACACACACTGGACGGCGAGTTCAACTTGGGTCGGGCATGAGCAGTACGTTTGGAGAGGTTGAAGGGTGAAAGGTTGATGGGTCCGAAAGATAGGGAGAGGCTTACGTGTTGAAATTTCGAAAGGTCGAAAACCAATAAATGATCAATTATTATATGGATCGATTAAAAAAAAAAAAAGGGGGGGGGGGGGGGGGAATTTAAAAAAGTGCGTCTACTTTGACAGCCGGATGGGCGAACGGAAAGATAGATAAAACACGCCTTTCGAAAGTTCTTCAATATACCATGGCAGTAATTTCCCAGTTGTCACTAGTTCCTGTAAAACAAAAATGTTAGAAGAAAACAAAAAATTGAACACACCACACCACCATTAGATGAAGACAAAGCGTGAGAAACCCTGAACAATTGCGTCGTGCTTGAAAACTTTTGGAGAACCAGCTTTCATTGAACTTTGATTTACGACGTAAGGCGGTA
>JAWDGP010003555.1:280000-287500 GCA_033675545.1 Elysia crispata
CCTGAAACAAGGCGGCCGTGAGTTGAAGCCAAGATACCGGGTATTTACTGAAGTCCCAACAATATTGACAAGTATATCGACAATAGCCCATCAATAGCCCATCACTGTAGCGTTGCAGGTCACCAGAAGCAATAAAAAGAAAAGCTCGAATGAACTTGATTAATTACAGACCATTCGATGGTTGCACTTAACACAGTATAAGATACTGCGATCAGTTGAGTCAGGGTGGGGATAGTAAGGTAAGACCTAACCTTACAAACAGAAAACTCAGTCCCTTTACAGGTTGAACAAGCTACGAGGTAAACAGTGGGGTTTTGAGGTGGAGTACTCACTGTGACATGGCAGTTGGTAGAAGGTGGTAGGTGGACAGCTCTCAGCATCAGGGGACCTTCGCCAGCACTGCCTGAAGAAAAAACAAAGCGGTGATGGAATCAATAGTAGTGCTCTTCTTCTTCTTCATCTTCTTCTTCCTCTTCTTACTATTATTATCATTATTATTATTATTATTATTATTATTATTATTATTATTATTATTATTATTATTATTATTATTATTATTATTATTATCATTATTATCATTATTGTTATTATTTATTATTATTATTATTATTATTATCATTATTATAATTATTATTATTGTTATTATTATTATTATTATTATTATTATTATTATTATTATTATTATTATTATTATTATTATTATTATTATTATTATTATTATTATTATTATTATTATTATTATTATTATTATTATTATTATTATTATTATTATTATTATTATTATTATTATTATTATTATTATTGTTGTTGTTGTTGTTGTTGTTATTATTATTATTGTTGTTATTGTTATTATTGTTATTATTATTATTGTTGTTGTTGTTGTTATTATTGTTATTGTTTTTATTATTATTATTATTATTATTATTATTATTATTATTATTATTATTATTATTATTATTATTATTATTATTAAGTCCTGATAAGAAGTGATCTCAAGCCTTTCCAGTAACTAAAACTATACTTGGCAGAAACATCAACATCAAGGTACATGAACTCGAGGTTCCTTGAGTTTGAACATTTACATGGCAGTTCAAACCCCAAAGATTTTCAACCTATTCACAACCTGTCTAGTGACTAAAGGTTAAAACACCACATACCACTCCGACCCCATTCAGCGCCACTGATAGATGGATTGATCGGTTAAATGGTTCATCACTCTGTAGAAGAGACAGCCTAACTACACAGTGATCCCAGTCTATCGAATAGGGATCTCACAAGTCTGCGGCAGGCAGGCAGATGGAGCTGGGAAGATAATCTCCTCCCGGTCACACCGATTACAGACTGCACTGAGGTTCGAAACACCACCACAAAGCCGCCTGCATGCCGATCTCAAGGTGAATGCTCCAACACTCGGCCACCTGCATGGAATCACAGAGAGCTGATATTCTCTAGATACAACCTGGGAGGATAATGCAATGTATCTATCCTCTCTGATCCGACCAGGAAGATGAATTAACTAGGCGAGTTGAAACCCTTCAGCACAGAGGAGAACACTGCTGTCAAACGGCGGCCGGCGGCCAATTATAACGAGCTGTTAACGCAATAAATCTCACAGAAGTTTTCAGTGCACTTTAGTTTGAAAAGCAAGCCTGGGCAACCTGGCTCCGAGTATCAAGCCAGAATTCTCTCCTCCTCTCTGATCTTCTCGTTGATCCTTGTTGCTCCCGGATTCAACGTCAGGGTCAATACATTCATGAATTAATAATGAGCCTAACAAAAGTTAGTTTTTAACGACGCAAAATCAAACAAAAATTGTCACGGCGAATTTTTTCCGTTCCTCTTGTAATAATGTCCTTCGCTTTAAGTTCAAAAGAGTTGCGTTCAAAAGGCCCTGAAGATTTATTTTATAAGATGACACTCAATGTGGTGTTCGACACACATACCCCACCCCACCCCCACCCTCCCTTTTAAAATAAAATAAAGAAAATAATAATAATAATAATAATAATAATAATAATAATAATAATAATAATAATAATAATAATAATAATAATAATAATAATAATAATAATAATAATAATAATAATAATAAGTGATACATTTAAAATAATTTAAAAAAAAAATTTTTGGACCAATCATAATATGAAGATAACAATATTTCGGATACCTAGAAATAGGACCAAACATAGCATGACCAAAACATTATTTAAGATACTTAGAAAATATACCAACCAGAACATGACCAAAACAATATTTCAGATGCTTAGAAAATGAAACAACCAGAACATGACCAAAACAATATTTCAGATGCTTAGAAAATGGACCAAACAGAACATGACCAAAACAATATTTCAGATGCTTAGAAAATGGACCAACAAGAACAAGACCAAAACATTATTTAAGATGCTTAGAAAATGGATCAACCAGGACAGGACCAACACATTATTTAAGATGCTTAGAAAATGGACCTAACAGAACATGACCAAAACAATATTTCAGATGCTTAGAAAATGGACCAACGAGAAAAAGACCAAAACAATATTTCAGATGCTTAGAAAATGGACCGACCAGAACAGGACAAAAACTATTATAGATACTTAGAAAATGGACCAACCAATTCAAAACCAAAACAATATTTCATTGGAAGCTGCCACCATAGGTCACGTCTGGAAGTTTGGCGGCAGTCTGGACTAACAGACAACTACGGATATTCAGTACTCACAAAGACAACAGTTAAAAGCCCCCTCTTCCCCCTTCCTGGAGATGCAACCACATTATCGCAATCCTAAACCAGTTTTTTTTTAATTGAGAGAGTTGTCAGTCATGATGGCAATCACTTCGAAACAAAAACAAAGCAGCCATCTCTTGCATGGACGTCACGTTTTCTTGTCGCTCATGTAATGATCTGTGTAAGCTTCAGCTTGTTCAAGCGAGGCACTTTTCTTATAGATGCGGAGACTTTGCTGTTGCCAGCGCCAACAAATAGGAAACTATGCATGATAGCAGCCGATAATGTTGGATCAAAATTTTATGGAGTACAAAACATGAGGTACCACAGGATGGCGTCATGGGAGGCAAAAAAAGAACATATTTTAAAGTTACACAGCATTTTGTATGAGATGAACTTGAGAAAACAGTGCGAGTGTAAGCACGGATTGTCTGACTCAGTGAATGGCGAGAGGTGAAAATACCGTGAAGCTGTGGTACTTGGTTGATAATTGTAATACTCAATGGCCGAGATGGTGCAACCCAAGCTTTGAGATGGTCACGTTCAAAACAAACATTACGAGAGTTCTTCACAAATGAATTTTGCAGGACTGTGCATTTCGTCAAGAGCATTCCTCTTTTCACGCCTCGCTCTGTTCCTCCCAATTCCAATCCCCTTCCTCCCCGTTCTCCCCCCCCCCCTTCCCCCACCCCCTATTTCCCCCTCGAGGCCGGGCTAGCTGTTCTTCATGAACAACGTTAATAACTAATATTTGTAGATGGGCATTTGTCCTTAAGTCGCTTTACCTGACTTCCAGCCCTAAGTTTTCCCCTCAATTGATTTACTCAAAAACAAACAGTGCATGAAATACTGCCGGGGTCCGCTCGGCTAGCAGCAAGATGGAGAGCCCAGACCGTAACATCGGTTATCTCGTTTCATGGTTACCAGGTAACGGCAGCTTCAGGGGAATCCAAGCACGGGACACCGGGCCGTGCACAGGCGTGCTGTCACTCGGCCGTCTCCACGGAGCCTCAACAACCCCACTCTACGGTCACCACCGAGAGGTTGGTGAACCACGGTTAACAGCACACGCGGGCCAAAATACTGAGACGGAGAGCATGCGTAGTGGGACACTATCGAACCTGGTATCCTTTACCGTATTTCGTTTCACTCCGAACTGTTTATTCACACATGACCAGGAAAAGTAGGACAAACGTTCAAAAAATATCGCGGTTCCAAAGATAATGAGATAAAGTTTTTTAAAAGTCGTTTGATTTTTACTTTCTCGCTCCCGGGAAGGAAAAATAATAAAAATTTTATTTGTGTGTTAATAGTATCAAAACAATAAAAACATGTGAGAAGAAATGTGAAGAACAGTATTGTGAAAACAATCGGCTGGCCTCTCTGCAACTACAAGGTAGAGTCGTAAGCCTCTGATTAAATTAATTTAATAATCCACCAGGCCACTATATATTTCGATTCAAAAAGGTGAAACAACCCATTCTCGGAGTGTAAAGAACCCCTCAGTTCAAATAGTAGAGAGATAGAAAACCGGTCGAAAAGTAACAACCAGATGAAACTATAAGGCACGAATGTGTGATATTGAAGCATTTTCAAAAAGCTGAATTGCCATTTAGGCCACAATAATCTCTGCATTTACTCATTCTCGAATATTATTTCCTCAAAAACCTGTTACATCTTCTGTATGCCTTGGCGACAAAAATCACTGATTTAAAACAAAACCGAAGGACTAGACAGCCATAAATATACGAAAAATCGACCTAAACTGACGTCTACAAGTAGATGTCCATGAGATACAGACCACCAACATAAACTAAAATCTATCAGTATGGCGTCCATGAGATACAGACCATGACATAAAACAAGGACTAACAGTAGAGCTTCCATGAGATACAGACCATGACATGAACTAAGGTCTATCAGTCCACGAGATACAGACCACTATAGGAACTAAGGTTTATCAGTATAGCGTCAACGAGATACAGACCATTAAATGAACTAAGGTTTATCAGTATAGCGTCAATGAGATACAGACTATGACATGAACTAAGGTCTATCAGTAGAGCGTCCATGGGATGCAGACCATGACATAAACCAAGGTCTATTAGTAGAGCGTCCATGAGATACAGACCATGATATGAACCAAGGTCTATCATTAGAGCGTCCATGAGATACAGACCATCAACATAAACCAAGGTCTATTAGTAGAGCGTCCATGAGATACAGACCATTACATGAACTAAGGTTTATCAGTATAGCGTCAATGAGATACAGGCCATGAAATGAACTAAGGTCTATTAGTAGAGCGTCCATGAGATACAGACCATGACATGAAATAAGGTCTATCAGTATAGCGTGCATGAGATACAGGTCATAACATTAACCAAGGTCTAACAATAGAGCGTCCATGAGATACAGACCATCAACATAAACTAGTCTATCAGTAGAGCGTCCGTGAGATACAGACCATCAACATAAACTAGTCTATCAGTAAAGCGTCCGTGAGATACAGACCATCAACATAAACTAGTCTATCAGCAGGGTGTCCATGAGATACAGAACATCAACATAAACTAGTCTATCAGTAGGGTGTCCATGAGATACAGAACATCAACATAAACTAGTCTATCAGTAGAGCGTCCATGAGATACAGACCATCAACATAAACTGGTCTATCAGTAGGGTGTCCATGAGATACACACCATCAACATAAACTAATCTATCAGTATAGCGTCCATGAGATACAGACCATCAACATAAACTAGTCTATCAGTAGAGCGTCCATGAGATACAGACCATCAACATAAACTAATCTATCAGTAGGGTGTCCATGAGATACAGACCATCAACATAAACTAGTCTATCAGTAGAGCGTCCATGAGATACAGACCATCAACATAAACTAATCTATCAGTAGAGCGTCCATGAGATACAGACCATCAACATAAACCAAGATTTATCAGTAGAGCGTCCATGAGATACAGACTATCAACATAAACTAATCTATCAGTATAGCGTCCATGAGATACAGACCATCAACATAAACTAATCTATCAGTAGGGTGTCCATGAGATACAGACCATCAACATAAACTAATCTATCAGTAGGGTGTCCATGAGATACAGACCATCAACATAAACTAGTCTATCAGTAGAGCGTCCATGAGATACAGACCATCAACATAAACTAGTCTATCAGTAGAGCGTCCATGAGATACAGACCATCAACATAAACTAGTCTATCAGTAGAGCGTCCATGAGATACAGACCATCAACATAAACTAATCTATCAGTAGAGCGTCCATGAGATACAGACCATTAACATAAACTAGTCTATCAGTAGGGTGTCCATGAGATACAAACCATCAACATAAACTAGTCTATCAGTAGAGCGTCCATTAGATCCAGACCATCAACATAAACTAGTCTATCAGTAGAGCGTCCATGAGATACAGACCATCAACATAAACTAGTCTATCAGTAGAGCGTCCATGAGATACAGACCATCAACATAAACTAATCTATCAGTAGGGTGTCTATGAGATACAGACCATCAACATAAACTAGTCTATCAGTAGAGCGTCCATGAGATACAGACCATCAACATAAACTAGTCTATCAGTAGAGCGTCCATGAGATACAGACCATCAACATAAACTAGTCTATCAGTAGAGCGTCCATGAGATACAGACCATCAACATAAACTAGTCTATCAGTAGAGCGTCCATGAGATACAGACCATCAACATAAACTAATCTATCAGTAGGGTGTCTATGAGATACAGACCATCAACATAAACTAGTCTATCAGTAGAGCGTCCATGAGATACAGACCATCAACATTAACTAATCTATCAGTAGGGTGTCCATGAGATACAGACCATCAACATAAACTAAGGTCTATCAGTAGGGTGTCCATGAGATACACTAGAGATATCAATCGATCCCGAATCTTTAAAAAAAAATTACAAGGATATCGCATTTTTCTCCGCTTTGCACTTATGTATTTTAAGTCTGATCGGTCGAATGCCTGTTTTTTGTGGGTTTTTCTCAGTTCAACAAAAGAATAGTGTTTTATCTAGTGACTCCTGGAGAGCATGACTGTAAATATGAAACATAACTCGGATAACACTTTAGCATGGCTGAAAGTGGTTTAATCAGAAAGTAATCACTTGCTTATTTGCCACTCAGAATAGGCTCCTTAGAATTTTGTATTTTTAAACAAGACAACCACTCGCCTCGAAGCTGGCGATTACTTTTTAAAAAATAGCTTTTCCTTTCACTTTTCAAATAACAGGAAAAACAAAACAGATAACGGCTGTTCTTTCTCTCATTCTTTCTTGTTAGCCAGCATTCGAGATATGACATAGCAATCCTAATACTGGTTCTTTGAATCATTACATACCAGAGGTTCTAAATACATGGTACAATCAGCTGCAGCGTGCCCCAACACGTAAATATGCACATCTCTCTGATTTCTAGGGAGACAAGTGCAAACATACACACTCAGTATCGATCATAATTTGCAAAGCACACCTCAATAATCCCAGACACACCCACACGCACAGAGTGATGTACATGGAGTAGATGTCATTACACAAGGCATTAACGGGGCGCTTCGCGACTACTAATTCTAACAGTTGATCTCAGCTGACAAGCTTAGATAAACACAATCAATCAGCTTCCCCATTACACCTAGCCTAGGTGGAACCTGGAGCGAGAGGGCTGCCTCACTGGAGAGATAATTTCTCCTGTTTTTCTTCGGCTCATGAAG
>JAWDGP010003555.1:292500-312500 GCA_033675545.1 Elysia crispata
TGAGAATGGGGGAAAAGCCACACTGCTTCTGTACAGATTCTTTTTGTGCAGATCTTAAAAATAGTTCATACAGAGAGCTCAGCATACACAAATTGATATGTTCAAACTTGCTTTTGAGCCCAATTTTCCTTCACAATACCCCAATCGCCTTTGTAACCCCAACCTAGCATGTTCAGGTGCAGCTTAAACTTAATAAATCTAAAAATTCTCTGTGGACATAGGCCGCATAAGAAGGGTGAAAGAATCATAGTTGTAAAAACAAGCTACATCACGTACATGTATTGTAAAGTAGCATTCAATCAACATGTTAAGTAAATGTAATGTTCTACAAAATTTTTAAGTTTAATGGTAGTGAAGTTTCTGAGATCAGTGTGATGGAAATTTGAGTTACGAAAATTTTAAGACTAATACTTAAAGAATTTTCATCATCATCATCATCATTATCATTATTATTATTATTATTATTATTATTATTATTATTATTATTATTATTATTATTATTATTATTATTATTATTATTATTATTATTATTATTATTATTATTATTATTATTATTATTATTATTATTATCAATATTAAAATAATCATTATGAGGCTGTTGTTGTTGATAATAAAAACAACAACATAACAACAACAAAAATAAAATTAAAAACTTGATAATAATAAAAATAATAAAAATAATATTGATAATAATAATAATAATAATAATAATAATAATAATAATAATAATAATAATAATAATAATAATAATAATAATAACAACAACAACAACAACAACAACAACAATAATCATTGAAGACCAAAATAAAACTGTATCCTCAAATATCTCGGATTTCGATGATAATTTTTAAACAAGTGACCTGAAGGGATAAACATAGAAAATGACTGCACAATCATACCTAGATCTAGATCCAGGTTGATGCATTCTATGTAAATGCTATCTTTGGAAGTCAACACATTGTGCGAAGTTTTCTTCCAGTCTCTCAACAGTATCCTCCTGAAGATCGAGAAATTGCAGGCAGTTTTTCGCGCGGATTCGATCACAGTAAATCAACATGTAAAAATTACTCCACTATTTCTTTGTAACAGTTTTTTGGACTTTTCCAATCTTATGGCGCTACAGTAGACTTGTGGTTTCCGCACCACGTAGTGACTGTGAGTCTGATGTTGAACGTAGAAATGAACTGCAGAGACGAAGATAACTACGGTATGTGTTTGACAAAACTATTCAGAATATAATTGGCATCCATGTCGCTTTAATACATATACATGTAGTTTCCAAAGTTACACATCACCAGTTGATTAGAGCCGATACGATCTTCAGGCCTGAACGGTACAGAAAGGCTAGTGTTTGATTAGCGACCTACAAGGTAGGGGCTACAGTCGAGTCATGGAGGTGGAGGAAGCAGAGGAGAAGCGGGCACCGCGGGCTAAAACCGTGAACCTTGCCACAAGGAGAGCGTGGATGTCGCATTGGACACGCCCACTGACGCCGACAGCCAAGGTCACACATGTCAGTGCCAGCCGGATATTGGAGACAGACAGTCAAACAGAGTGACTGAGAGAGAGAGAGAGAGAGAGAGAGAGAGAGAGAGAGAGAGAGAGAGAGAGAGAGAGAGAGAGAGAGAGAGAGAGAGAGAGAGAGAGAGAGGTGGGTGGGTGAGGATGTCATCTCAACACGAAGGATGGAGTCCCCTAACCCTCAACATGGTACATACAACACCATGGGTTCTACGATAACGCTTCCATTCTTACCTTTTTTGAATCAATTTCATATAAAGAACATGTCGGACTAATTGACTGCCTTTATACAAAAAAAAATCTAATGTGCATCACAGGTAAATCTATCGAAATTGTAATAAGAAAGAGGAAATGAGGAAAAGACCTTAAGTAAACTGTAACAAATTAATGTATACCGAGCCTTCTTTGTTGTAGCTGTCTTCGTTATGAACTCAACATTGGCAACGTAAAACCTGTGCAGGGTGAATCTACAAGACCGATACACAAGAACAATTACAGCGCACTTGAAACAAGGAGATACCCCTGTCATAGGCTCATATTTTTCCCTACTGAGCTGTCTGTGGCTGGAGCACGTCAGCACCAAACTTGTCCAGGCTCAGTCATTTCACGCCACGGTACAGCACGCCACGCCACGCCACGCCACGCCAGGCTGCTGAGAAACATAACGTCTGCCACACGGTCTAACATGGCCGGGCACGGCTCGAGCCCACGAATGAGTAACAAAGTACCGAGAAAATTAACTTTGCCCATATTTAATATTTTTTCCCATTGACATGTTCTTAATAGGACTAGATTTTATGTCTATGTCTAGATTAAATGAGACCAATTTAAGATTTGAAAAGACTGCCGTATATTAATCCTCAACACATTAGTCTGCACCCTCGGCCTACCCTTATACTGAAGGCATTTTCATTGAACCCACACCTATAATATTATAAAAATGATGTTTTTTTTTTTTTTAAATAATTCTTCTAATACGTCTAGATCAACACGTACGGCACTTTACAATTTTTTTTAGAGAATTTGAAGATTTCCTTAGGGCATCAAGACTGCAGGCTAGGTAAGCTCCAAACGGAGGGTATCTAGAAACTTCCTTAATTTTAAAAGATTGTGAAAATCCACCTAGTCCATCAAGATGTCGTTTTGGGCGCGTATCTTTAGACTTAGATCTAATGCCCACTTCCATTTTACAGTACATAGTTTTACAACTCGCTCTAGAGAAGAGCAAAGTAGGGTCAACACTCTAGCTTCGTCATATTCATTAATTTGTGAATATATTCCTAAAAAAATGAAGGTGATTTGAGCCATTGGCCGCCGTATATTAAAAATTTTTTATCAGCAGTTTAGAACAAGCGTCAGCCTTTCATATTTTGTATTTTCGACATCCTAGCCTTTCTTAGTTGGGTCAGTTCCACTGCGGTACGAAAACTGTGGTCACAAGCCCCGAAGCATTATGTTTATAAAATGTTGTCTCCATACCCGATACCTGGACTAGAAAAAAAAAATTCGGAATCAAAACCAGACTGTTGAGGTGTCTAACTATTGCTCTCAACACCATCTTAGTTTGTCGATACCAATTTCCACAGCTTTAAGAAGGCTACAATAACTCCAATAATGAGACCCAACAGTCGGCGCAACCAGCGTTAGCTCCTGGAAGGCTGAAGTGAGCCAGTGCAGCATCCACTCCACTCGCTCAGACTCGTGAAATATCGCAGGGAACAGACAAACACACAGCAATCTACTGACTTACAACGTAAAATATTCCCGGTTTTTTTGTTGTTTTTTTTTTGGTTTTTTTTTTTAAGAAATTTCTCAAACCTCCCCTTGGTATGATTGATCCATTGATGGTCTCCTCTGTCTGACATCAGATCAGACAACTACAGGATTTCAAGGCAGGTCACTCGCAGGTTGTGCATGATGAAGGTGCCCAATACAATAACCCTGATGATTGATACTGCTGGAGGGTCTCGAGACGAATGTAACAGCTTGGAAGGTAGGATTTGTGTCCACAACTGATACGTGTGATTCAGAACTCGAAAACGGAAGTGGTAAATTGTCAAAGAAATCGTTTCCGAATGGCCAATGAGACACCACGATGTTTTGGATTTGGGTTTTTTTTGTTTTTTGTTTTTCGGAAACTCTTTACGTTTGCGGATTTGAGTATGTTCAGTAACTATCGATATTAATTTTTTAAAGGATGATCGATATTAGTCTATTAAGACAGCTGGTTATGATGAATCTCCAAACCTGGTGACAAAATAGTGAAACTGTGGAATCACCATTCAAAAGTTACCTTGCATCCCTCAAGTTTTTTTTTGCTTTTTTTCCTGATGGAGGCCTGGCGTGGGGAGCAAGAAGCCCGTCCTCTTTTTTTTAATAGATTTTCGCACCTTTGCAATCATAAAGTCGCGTCGCGGATTATAATTATTGAGATTACAACCTTTAAAAATCGCACTTTTCCATTCTTAAGTCTACGAATTAAACCAGACTCGACATTTTTTGATGAGCTGTAATCGCTGTAATGGAGAGGAGTACTTGCTGTTCAAAAAATCGCCCATACTTCGCCCCTAGTTTCACCAATGCCGTGCGTGCTACTGCTAACCGCTAATCGTGTCGGCTGGCTCAAAAAATAACACAAGAGAATAAAGAGTGCGTTGTGCACTGTGCTGCTCCATCAGCCGATCACGTGACGAGACCTACAAGCCATGGACTTGCAAGTTGCATTAAAACATAAAGGATAAAACAAAAACAAAAACAAACGCCATAAACATGTGCATGGCGCTGGCTTGGTCCACAAGCCCCGCCCTCGGATCAGTCTGAAGTGGTTTATATTCGTGTACCATGTATAAGATACTCCGGCCCGTCAACTCTGAGGGGTGCAGGCTGGGGAGACCAGCACAAACTAAGCTAGCAATTGCCCAAATCGATGAGGCATGCGAGAACAATTACGCTGTTGAAAGATTAACAAAAAAAAAAAAAAAATAGTACGGGACATGGACCTGCTTCGGCAACTATTGGGAAAACCATCACGTGTGAGGGCGGTGCTGATTGTCACCCAGCGGTGTGGTTTTTTGGTTTATTTTCAAGAGCAGAGAGCTACAATCACAGGCTGTGGTATCTGACAGGTTGGTGTGGCCACGGCGGCTCTCATCTCCAGACAGCGCTTCCGCTTTGGGACCTCGGATACGAGATTGAATCACTCAGGGTCACCTAAACATTTCTGTAACCATGAGAGAGAGAGAGAGAGAGAGAGAGAGAGAGAGAGAGAGAGAGAGAGAGAGAGAGAGAGAGAGGGGGGGGGGGACATTCTCAACCTATTTTATTTTAATAGGATTTTTCGCCGTGTGAGAAGGAAGGGGAAGATGCAGGGTCACCAGCATACATTACCATTATCAAGCAGAGGTCGAAGCAATCATGTATGCAGATATAGACCAGATTTCATCCCAAACGCATTGTTAAAAAAAGTGCCTTTCTTTTATTTAAGCATAGACTTTCTTCGATCCAATCATTGTGGCGATTAATAAACCAGGTAGTAAAAACAAAATTTAAAGTTTAAAAAGAAAGCGCGTGAAGTGTAATTTACAAAAAGGCATTTTTCATATGACGTTGTGTGCAGTGAAAATACAACGAATGCCATTGCAGCCGGAAGGAGAGTTTGACTCCTACCCAATCCTAGAGCAAGACTAGCAGACTGTCTTGTGAGATGTATGGGGGGCATCGTTAGACTACCCGAACTCTGGTTATTCAACACACCAGGCACAGCTAGGCTCCGATGCATTGGACACAACGTGTTGTAAGTTCCATTGTCTCATGAGTGGGTACGAGTATTCAAGAGTCCATTCTAAAATCAGCTTCGGCTACAATAAAATCTTCCACGCTTGGATAGAGGAATCATGTGCTATATGTCATACACACAAAGACTGGCATTCAATTATCAAATTCATGGCGGTAATTTAATGATAATTAGTTTCTGTAAACTTTGTCTCTCCACCTATCTATTTATCTGTTCTCACTACGAGCTTACTAGTAAATCGCTATCTTTCTCGTGAGTTCTGTTTAAGACTTGAGTTATATAACTGTAAAAGAGGAAGATAGAAATCGATACACTGAGAGGAACAGGAGATATATATATATATATAATTATAAGAGAGAGAGAGAGAGAGAGAGAGAGAGAGAGAGAGAGAGAGAGAGAGAGAGAGAGAGAGAGAGAGAGAGACACACACACACAAAGGTTTAAAACTTTGTTTTTTCCATTTAACTAAACAAAGCGCTTTCTGTCTTTTCTCCCCACTACTCTCCGTGCAGATTTCCCGTTGCCGAGTTTATTGTGTTGGTTCAGGACATAATTTTACTGGTCTCTGACTTGACATGGCGTCTTCCAGCAAGCTCAAATTATGCAGATTCATCAGACCTTTGTTCTCTTCTGACACTTTGCCTCTTCCAGCTCTATGCTCATGAAATTGGTTTGTTCACAGTGTCGAATAAGAGGAGGGAAGGGGGAGAGATAGATAGAGAGAGAGAGGGGGGGGAGAGAAAGAGAGAGAGAGAGAGGGAGGGAGAAAGAGAGTGAGAGAGAGAGAGAGGGAGGGAGAGAGAAAGAGAGAGTGAGAGAGAGAGAGGGAGGGAGAGAGAAAGAAAGAAAGAGAGAGAGAGAGAGAGAGAGAGAGAGAGAGAGAGAGAGAGAGAGAGAGAGAGAGAGAGAGAGAGAGAGAGGACTTGATCAAGTTCAGTCCATGTCTTGGAAAGAAACTCGGTGATGTTAATCCTTTCCATACAAGAAAAGCAGATCTATTCACCCCCGCAAACACATAGCTGTGACCGATACGCTCTGTTCAGAGCGTGAAATATCGTGGCAGTATGACATAAACACACTATATACCTGGCATCATTTCATTATTTTATAAATTTATTTATTAATTGGGTGTATGTGTGTGCGTGCGTGTGTGTGTGGGGGGGGATTAATTTCGTAGTGCAGATACATTTTTTTTTTTAAGATAGTGCAATTTAGTATCCTTCTACTCCATGACAGTTTCGCTGCACATCTACGTGGCACGGACATGACTTCTCAGACTGCTAACGGCGTGGAGCGTCCAAAATTTTTCTTAGAACTCCTGGTGCATGGATGCAGACAGACTAATATTCGAGGCTGTTTTTGTTTTTAAATCCCTGGTGCATGGATGCAGACAGGCTTGGAGCCGAGGTTTTTTCTTAAAACCTCTGGTGCATGAATGCAGACAAAATAGCATCCGAGGTTTTTTTTTTCTTCTTAGAATCAATGGCGCGGGTTGCAGGCAAATTTGCATCCATTTCAACTCACATGACGCATACAGCCATAAAGTAGACTCGGTGATAGACCAGGGAAAAAAAAAAGTCTTAACAGCTCAAGCCACGAATGAATCTCAGTGACACCGAAGTCTGCACCAATACTGAATGGCTTTCCTGAGCGATGGAGGCACAGCTCACTAAGCTGGTTGTAGAGAGGTTGGTCTTTCTCTTTAACCCCTACTGTGACATTTACAAGAGAATATGTTTTTGTGAGGGAAGAGATCGTCCAGGTTACAGATTTTGTTCAGTTGCAATAGGTGATATTTTTATCTATAGATGTCATTCGACATTGTTTTGTTTATAATCCCTCCCCCGACACTCTTGATTACAGCTTTATAAAAGAAACCAAGGAGCGTGTTGCAGACAGTGAAAAGTTTGGTATATTTATAACATAAAGGCGGGGTTTTCAATAGTGGACTGCGACCTCCAGTCTAGAGGCTTGACTCTAGCTACTGTAAACACTTATACGTTTCAATTGCCCCAACCTTCTTGCCCTTAGAAGAGGGGCCAAAAAAATGTACTTTCGTTTTCTTGAAATAAATAATTAAATTAGTTTTCTTTTCAATTAAAAGAACTAAGTGAAGATCATACCATTGACCAACGAGTGTATCGCGTGTATCGTGTGTGTCGAGTGTATCGCGTGTATCGTGTGTGTCGGGTGTATCGCGTGTATCCTCCAACGGGCGCGGTACCTTTCCTGGTGTGGTGGTGACTGAGACTGAGAGGACAAGCCAAGCGGTGTGTGTCTCCAGTCTCCAGCTAATGCACGAGGTGTCATGGACGCTCGGAATCGATAAGGCCAGGACATCCAACCCTTAGTTAAAGGGTCAAGTTTTCAGTTTGAGGTCACTCAGGTCCTAAGACATCCGGAGACACCCGTCTCAGGTCATAAAATACAACAGCTGCTAATGCTGGGTTACTGGTGTGTGAGTATGTGTGTGTGTGTGTGTGTTAAAAAGGGTGGGGAGCTGACTTTTGAAATTAAGGGAGAGTTACTTGCAAACAAATGATAGATGAAAAGGTGATGCTATAATTATAAAAGTATTAAAGATAAATTGAGTGAGATTCTCTAAAAAAAAAAACAACAACTAAAGGTACTTGAAAGACAGAGTGAGTGAGAGATAGAGGGGAAGAGAAAGAAACTAAAAAAGTACAAATATTTCCATTAAAACGATAGGAAGGCATAAAATATATACGGTAGGAAAGAAAAAAGTTCAAAACAGGGTGGCAGCTGGCTAAGGTAAGGTCACGTGGAGAGGAGACATAATCATATAGCCAAACTTAACCATAATACATTTAAAATTAAAAAAAAAAAAAAAAACCAGGTCTGGCAATAAAACAGTACAGGAATAGATCTTTGAATTTAAACCCTCAAACTTTCTTCAGCTTTGTGTGTGCGTGCGTGCGTGTGTGTCGTGCATGCAGAGACCTGAGGATCAGAAGGAGAGAACTATTGTCCCCCCCCCCCCCCCACCTTTTCTCCCAATATCTACGTCCTAAGTGATTGGAGCGCGAAAGCGAAAGAGGCGGAGCGGAAAATAACGAGGCTGGCTCTGGTTGTTAATTTATTGACCTTCGACACATTTTCCTTGCTTTCCCGTGTGCTTTGTACCTTCTCTCTCTCTAACTAGCCGGGAATGTAATAGGAAATGAACAGGCGTGGCTTGATCTAAGCACAACGCGCAGTTGATAGGATCCCCTTCCTAGAACAAAGAAAAGCAAACATAATCTTTTCTGGGCAGAGAAAAGTAAAGGCTCGGAATCAAGTAAAAACATGAAATAAATTTGATTCACCGTATACATGCTCTAAATGTTGGATTAAAACAACATCTTCACAACAAAATTAACAATAACTAAAAAAAAAAAAAAACAGCATTGCGTGTTTTGTTGGACATGGGCTGGGGCATGGCTGGTAGAAAGAAACTAAATTATAGCGGCTTCAATCATAAAAAAAAGGTCTGGAAGTGGACAAAGGGGTCTTGTTGCTAGCGAATATGACTAGTCTCTAACTTAACCTTCGGTCCTGAAGTAGGCAAAATGGTCCTTGCAAGTGGATGTCATCAGTCATGTACAAAAAAAAAAAACGCTCTTGTTGCTAGGGGATATCACCTGTCTAGGACCTAAAGTCAAGACAAATCACCCTTGTTGATAGCGGATATCACCCAGTCTATGACCTACAAAAATCGCTCTTGTTGCTAGTGGATGTCACCAGTCTAGGACCTAGAGTGTAGACAAAACGCTATTGTTGCTACCGGATGTCACCCAGTCTATGACCTAGAAAAAACGCTCTTATTGTTAGAGGATATCACCAGTCTGGGACCTAGAGTGTGGATATAAAGTTCTTGTTGCTAACGCATATCATCAGTCTAGGACCTAAAAATAAACGCTGTAGTTACTTGCGGATATCACCAGTCTGGGACCTAGAGTGACAAAATGCCCTTGTTGTTAGGGACATCACCAGTCTAGGACCTACAAAAAACGCTCCTTTTTAGAGAGAATATCACTTGTCTAGGACCTTTACAAAAAGCTCTTACTGCCAGTGGATACCACCAGTCTAGGACTTAGACATAACGCTCTTGTTGTCAGAGGATATCACCAGTCTAGGACCTAGACATAACGCTCTGGCTGTCAGCGGATATTACCAATCTAAGACCTATTCTTCAGATCTGAGGCCTGAGGTCCTTGCTGGCATGCTAAACAAGCTAAATTGAATACTGCTTTAGTTTAAAAGTATCGGATGTAATATTTGTGAAAGTGGTAGTGCGATTGTTGAAACTTTGCGCTTAGTAAATTTTACTAGGCAATCTTGGTCACAAGGATGCCCCATATTGTGACTTCCCAACCATTGATCAAGACTACCACAGCTTTCTTCAAACCATCTGTTTCGCCAGTGTATAGGGTTGGCTATCGCCCACTTTCTATCCCATTTTTCCCGGTGATTTAACTAAAGCAACAACTTCATAATTTTGGGCCATTTCCGATAGTTAGTATTTTGCATTTTTTTATCACTGATTTTTCACTTATAGCTTTCAGGGTGGAAGAGAGAAAGAAAGAAAGAGAGAGAGAGAGAGAGAGAGAGAGAGAGAGAGAGAGAGAGAGAGAGAGAGAGAGAGAGAGAGAGAGAGAGAGAGAGAGAGAGAGAGAGAGAGAGAGAGAGAGAGAGAGAGAGAGAGAGAGAGAGAGAGAGAGAGAGAGAGAGGAAGAGTATATCAGTTCCTGTGATTTGTTTCTGGATTGGTTTATATTAATAACACTGTATGTAACATGGATATTGCAATAAGACAGATCTTTGAGGGCGACTTTTATTCTACAACTAGATGCACCACCGCCGCAACTGGGCATAAACTCTATCTCCTCCTTACTGTTACTGAAGAAGAATTCTATTGAACCAAGTCATCGACTTCTAGAGCCATATCCTGCCAAAATTAGACTCCATTTTACCCCACCATGAGGAATAGACTTCCTTGCGGTCGAGGCAGAAGTGTGACAAATTTGAAAAGGTATTCGGAAGAAATAATAGCCAGAGGTGGTCCACGATAATTATCTAGGTGTGTGGCGTGCTTATTCTCTTACTTATACCATCCGTTAGTGCGCAAAGTATCAAGCTACACGTGAAAGATTTCCGATCTAGAGCTTAGGTGCGGAGTTCAACTAGAGATCATTTAACAGATGAGCCACTGACTCTGTCCTGGGGAACTTTCACATTTGTGCAGGGGAAATTGTTTGCATAATGAAATCAAAACAGGAAAGAAGCGCGGCATTTGTGTGTAGCGTAACATGTCAAAACTAGCAACGCGAAAACCCCATTTAGTAGCCAAAACAATCCATAACAAATATCGGACGTCCACCATAAGTATGTGATTAACATTCAGAAATAGATAGATAGATAGATAGAGAGAGAGAGAGAGAGAGAGAGAGAGAGAGAGAGGGAGGGAGAGAGAGAGAGAGAGAGGGGGGGAGGGGGGTAGAGTTGAAAGTTAATGGTCTGAACTATTTTTCAGCTCCACTTATGTCCAAAGAAGGAAATTCAACACTTTCAGATTGAAAGAGCCCGAGGTGACATTCACGACAGATACTGCACGCCGCACAGCAATTAGCACAATTGGCCCACTCTGGTGATGTTCGTTGACCTCATAATGCTGATGGTGACGAATACACAGAATGAAGATGTTATAGATGTTAAGAGAAACTTCAATGGCGAAATCTTAAACTGAAGAAATCTTGCACTCTTTAAGGGTTGATGTTGCAAACTATGAGGTCCTTCCGCCTCTTGATCATTTGATCATTTGATGACGATAAATTAGTTTCAGTCGCAGATTTTACACTTGATCACTTACAGTAAAACTGGAAAAAAACAAAAAAACTAAAATGATTTTCAACTAGTTGAGCAGGAAATAAATGTGCACGTATGTCAATGACATCGAGGAGTGAACACTGAGGAAATTTAATCCGAATAAAGATGCTGTTTGGAACATGAGCGATGAACTTTAACCTTTATGCTGCGACCACCTGATCTGCTCAGGTAAACACTTGAAACAGATAAAAATTTCAAATTCGACGGTTCGACATTCATTGGGAGTTTGGAACCTTAAATAATAGACACACTGCGATATTCTAAAGTTATATTGTTTGTCAACCTCGCCCCACACACAGCTAAGAGGAAAGAGTTGATAAGGAACCCTCAACCCTAGCGCGGAGGAACAAGGGTTCCATGAAACGGTTAGTGACACGAGGAAGGCGCTGGACATGACAGTGTTCAGGTGGTGAGTTGGTCAATCTGGTAGTCCTGCACTCCCAAACTCCAACGTCCTGGACGATTTGTACACCCAGAGAGTGTATACATATTGGTATTATATATATTACTGGTACACCATTCTAGGACCCCGCTCAGCAGAGGTGTACAGTGAAGTCACCTGGGGGAATCTGTGTGGTTGTGTGTGTGTGTGTGGGTATGAGGGTGAGCTGTTCTAAAAACTTATCTATATCGACTGGTTTACATCCCTGTCATTCTGAGCCGAACAATGAAGACCTCGATGATTTTTCTTCCTTTTCAAAGTATTTTTTTTTCTTTTTACACGTTGGATTAAATTGTAGAAAAAAAAAAAAAGGAACACAAGCAATGTTGCTTTAGTCTGCAAATTCATGCAAATTTAAGTTTCTTCTTTGCTATCTTTCCACTGACTCTCAATTCTTACCTTGTGGATAACGTAATAAAAGCGAGCTACATGTTATATAATTCGGACAACGACGATATGAAGGTTGAAAAACAAACAATTGCTTCAACGAAGCACAGTTTACGTTCAATTATGCCCCACACATCAATCCGAGAAGATAAATTCAAAGAAAACACAAGACCAAACACACAGGGGATTCAATTTTTGATGTGACGAAATCCTAACCCCGTGGAACGGTAAGCAAAGCAGGTGCGTGTATGATGGAGGGGATATCTGATCTCCGCATCCGGTAGCTCAGGTACTGGGCAGGGGGGGGGGGGGGGGGGCGGAGGTGCTCAAGGACTAACTTGTATCAGTTTTAGTTTTGAAATTATGTACTCACTACAGACGGTTGTTGGTAAACCTGAGTTTGTTCTTCGGTTCTTTAGTTGCCGCCTGTAAAACAGGTGGAAAAACCGTATATTATATGATACTCGTTTTAACATTTTCCGCACGAAGGATGGTATGAAAAAGTAGAAACTTTTTGATGATCGGGGTGCCTGATAAGAGCCGAAGTTTACGCTTTCCTTTCCGTTCAATTATACTTTCCCAAGCCTCGATAGATAACAAGGCAAACAAAGGACATGAGCGTTAATGTTGAAACTTTCTGAGAAAGACAGAGAGGATTGAAAAGGAAGGAGAGGGTATGGGAGAGAAAGAGGGAGAGAAAGAGAGAGAGAGAGAGAGAGAGAGAGAGAGAGGGAGTGAGAAAGAAAGAGAGAAAAAGAGAGAACAGAGAGAGAGAGAGTGAGTGAGAGAGAGAGAGAGCTAGAGAGAGAAGCCGATAATTCAAAAGCATCGAATTATATGGAGATAAATATGCAGAGGTAAACGAGAAGAGTGTACAGGAATGGTTCTGAAGAAAATAAAACCACGGGCATACAAGATGACACGATCTACGCTTACTTTCCCGACCCGACTCTGACAGTTTTCATTAACACTATCTTTATCGATTGTTCTTCACCGCAATCATGGCACCCGACAAAACTGAACACACCAACAATGAAGCACGGTAAATTGTGTCACGATGACGACATACCGCGCACCTTGATGTAAAGGTGAGACATGTGATGCTTGTGTGTTTGTTGAGGATGGTTACAGCATGATGGTGCCATTAAAAAAAAAATAAGAAGAGAGAGAAGCATAGGATAAAAGGGGGGGGGGGGGATTGGAAAAGAAGAAGCGGCTAGGTGAAAAACCCGAGAGTGTAAGATGACACTTCCTGTGAGCGAATTTTTCGAGTCAAAATGGCCAATCTCGCTGCCCGTTCGCTATTAAAGCCTTCACTCAAAATTGAATTAAAACTCTTCGCTCATCCTGCTCTCTCTCTCTCTCAGGTGAGGTTTGGGCGCAGCAGGGAGGAACCAGCAAGTCCGGGCCAAACTGTGCAGCTCCAAGTCGGCTTGGCACTGATTTATTGTTACATTTACAGCGTAGGAGGGGAGGATTAAAAAAAAATCTTCGTCTACCTCCAATCCGTTCAAATTAGTCGGAGAGGAGTTGGGGTTCAAATTTACATGGGATTTCCTGGTTCCTTCTGTTTTTAGTTTAGAACGAGACAATGGAATAGATAATCATTTTTTTTTCAACGAGAGTATTTGAGGAAACGAGAAAATCGCTCAGCGCTTGGTGAAGCGATCTTTCACAACAAATATTGATGAGACCTAAGACGGACCTGGGACGGACTTAGAAAGTGTTTTGAAGTTGATGAGATCTGAGACGTACTTAAAGAGTGTTTTAAGTCGATGAGATCTGAGACAGTCTTAGAGAGTGTTTTATGTCGATGACATCTGTGACGGTCTTAGAGAGTGTTTTATGTCGATGAGATCTGTGACGGTCTTACAGAGTGTTTTATGTCGATGAGAGCTGAGACGTACTTAAAGAGTGTTTTATGTCGATGAGATCTGAGACAGTCTTAGAGAGTGTTTTATGTCGATGACATCTGTGACGGTCTTAGAGAATGTTTTATGTCGATGAGATCTGAGACGGATTTAGAGAGTGCTTTATGACGATGAGATCTGAGACGGCCTTAGAGATTGTTTTATGTCGATGACATCTGTGACGGTCTTAGAGAGTGTTTTATGTCGATGAGATCTGAGACAGTCTTATAGAGTCTTTCATGTCGATGAGATCTGAAAAGGACTGAGAGTGTTTTATGTCGATGAGATCTGAGACGGATTTAGAGAGTGTTTCATGACGATGAGATCTGAGACGGACTAAGAGTGTTTTATGTCCATGAGATATGAGACGAAGTAAGACAGTGTTTTATGATCAGAGAGGGAGTTAGAGAGTTTTGTTGTTGTTTTTTTACAGTCGATGAGATATGAGACGGTCCAATAGAGTGCTTTACAGTCCATGAGATCTGAGACGAGACTTAGAGAGCGTTTATTTCCATGAGATCTGAGATTGATTTTGAAAGTGTTTTAGCGGATGAGATCAGAAACGGATTTAGCAAGTTTTTTTTTACAGTCGATGAGATTTAGGACCGTCTTAGAGAGACAATTTTACAGTCGATGAGATCTGAGACGGACTTAGAAAGTGCTTTACAGTCGATACGATCTGAGACGGTCTTAGAGAGTGTTTTAGAGTCGATGAGATCTGAGACGGACTTAGAGAGTGTTTTAGAGTAGATGACATCTGAGACGGATATAGAGAGTGTTTTAGAGTCGATGATATCTGAGACGGTCTAAGAGAGACTGTCTTACAGTCGAAGAGACCTGAGACGATCTCAGGGAGACAGTTTTGCAGTCGATGAGATCTGAGACGGTATTAGAGAGTGTTTCACAGTGGATGAGATCTGAGACGGTCTTAGGGAGTGTTTTACAGTGGATGAGATCTGAGACGGATTTCGAGAGTGTTTTACAGTCCATGAGATCTGAGACCGTCTTAGGCAGTGTTTTACAGTGGATAAGATCTGAGACGGATTTCGAGAGTGTTTATAGTGGATTAGATCTGAGACGGTCTTAGGGAGTGTTTTACGGTGGATTCGATCTGAGACAGATTTCGAGAGTATTTACAGTGAATGAGATCTAAGACGGCCTTAGGGAGTGTTTTACAGTGGATGAGATCTGAGACGAATTTCGGTGTTTTACGGTCTAAACAGGTTATGTTGTTCTCTGTCTGTACTGTCTCTTCAAATTTTAGAAATTATCAGTTTTATATCTCTTCATATCTAGAACTACCTGTTTATTACCTCCGTATGTCAAGTCCCTGGCTTTTTCATACAGTGCACCTACAACAGTTCTTATATTCATTTCACGATAACAAGCTATCTCCCACCCCCTTTTCCCCCCTCTCTTCCTATGCATAATCAACACACGATGAAAACAATGATATAAACAGCGAGTAACGTAATCGAAAAAAATCTGGTTAAATTCAGTAAATCTCAAGTTCAGATAATCACAATTAATCCAAAGAGTTGTGAAATCAATGGGTTTTTTTTTTCAAACACAGTGAAGAATGCATTACAAAATACTATTGATTTTCAAACACAATGATGAACCACTGGTGCCCCTAAAGACAGCTATTATCTAGATCTATAAACTTGTCAGGTATTCACTGCACCGAAGCACTGCTACAACGCCTATCTCTGATTCCATGGAATAAACTAATGAGTATCAGTGATTCCAGACTCACTTCGCATCTAGCGGTGACTAGCAGAGAGGCATGCACTTGTCTGATCCCTGGAAGAGGGCGTGCACTCAAAACACACTCCTGACTCAAGTCTAGGCAGTGAGCGAGCCAGTGAGCAGTGAGCAGTGAGCAGTGCTCAACAGCCAGGCACCATAGAGCACCGGACGTGGTAGCAGACACAGCCGACAGACATCCAGCCACCACACTGGTCTGGGCCTCTGGGCTGGCACTGGCAGAGCACACACACACACCACAGGTGTCATCGCACGCGAGACTAGGCCGAGGAACGCGTAGGATGCTGGCACGAGGAATTTGGGCCCACAAACCACGGTACGCTCTTTCATGTTTGTAGGCCCGACTAGGCCGTGCCTGGAGCTGGGGGAACTCAGAGCGCACTCTACCCAAGAGATGCAAGTTGGGATTAAAATTAGCAGCAACTTGCTTCAAAACAGCTCTGAAGTCTGATTAACCGATGTTGCTTTACTTGCAGGAAACCCAAAACAAAAAACAAAAAAAACCGATTGGTTTCAATCTAGATAGAAGAGAGAGAGAGAGAGAGAGAGAGAGAGAGAGAGAGAGAGAGAGAGAGAGAGAGAGGCATAATTTTTTTTTAATCCGAGTAGAAAGAAAATCAGAAAGATAGATAGAGAGGGAGGGAGAGAGAGAGAGAGAGAGAGAGAGAGAGAGAGAGAGAGAGAGAGAGAGAGAGAGAGATGAGGAGAGAGAATAATGTGAAGAATAATGAAACAGTACAAGATTTGGTGGTTGTGGTGGTGGCAGTAGTAGCAGAAACATCGAAAGTTACAGTAATCGATGCTTAGGTGCTATAATTTCATCTTTATTATTTCCTGTTTCTATGACAGCAGTTGTGTTAACTAATGCCAATACTCCCCCCCTTTTCAAAAAAAAAAAAAAAAAAATAAATAAACAAAAAATAAAAAAATGAATGATAATGATTTAACTTTCGAAGTTACCAAAAAAAATGTCTGCACTATAATTACTATTAATTGTGTGCTACTTTAACTCTCAGAAATATGGAGATATTGATAAATTAATTACCGGCCGCCTCGCTTTCTGAAATCGAATAAGATGTAAATAATGTGGGCACGAATGCCACTAAGTGCACACGGGAGGAGATCAAAGTTTATCCTTTTTCTTCGAGTGTTTGCTTGAAAGTTTCCCATAACCTGATATCTTTGAAAGTGCACACGTGTTTAATTAAGGACGTGAGGATGATGAGAAGAAAGCCACACACATTAACGGTAAAGCACCCGTTTTTGTTTTTTGTTTTGTGGGAACCACTTCCTGTTTGATGCAAGGGAGAGAGAGCAACAATAACATCAAGTTATTGCTCAGAGCAGTCTTTCAGCCGAGTGATGCCGTGGGCAAGTGCAGTAAATACAAACATGTTCACATCAAATCTAAACCGTCTGTGTACTGGTCTGATATATCCTTCCATTAAATAATCCACGCCTGTGAGGCAAGAGGTAAACAATATCTCTCCAGTAAGTGGTCATAGTTTTAAACTGATTTTTTTTTTTTTCAGAGTATAATCATAATGCAAATCTAATACTACCTCATGCCTTTTTATATTTTTTTTTCAGTAAACGAGGGAAAAAGATGATGGATCGACTTAAACCTCACTGAGTATAAAAAAATCTACAGAAAACTTTGCGATCATGAACATAGCACAGAAAAAAAGCAAAAAAAAAAAAAGATGAATTGAATCAAATGTGCAGAGGTTCTTAAAGAGAAATTGAAATTTATCAAGAAAGGTAAATTATATAACAGAGGTACAAAATGGCAGGAAAGACAGATTCTCAAGCAGCCTATTTTCTGCAGTTGCAATATAGACTTGAATTATCTTTATAATACCATTCTAGTCTAGAAAAATTCTGGAGAACATAAAATAATGATGAAGTGGGTAGTTGTACATATTATTGAAACTTAAGATAATTTTAGTGACTGACTTTGGGGTTTGTATTTCAGCTGTTTAGCAAAAAGGTTTCATATTGCAAACCCAAGCAACATCAAACCAAAATCATCATCAACAAAAGACTGAACCCACCGCAAGTTCTTTATCTCCACTGTTTCAACCTAGTGCACGGCTCTTCTCGGCATGTACACTGTACAGGTGCATCCTCATTTCTGCTATTGATGCAGTATCCCCACCCCTACCGCCCTCCCCCAGGGGCTTTTCAAAAGAGCAGACAGAGAGGCTTTAATGTGTATTGCTACCAGTATCCAGAAATCAGAAATAACACTACAACTGCTTAACATAATGCCTTGATCTGACTCTTTAATTTTTTGTTCCCAGAAAAACACCCCACACACGCTCACGATTCTTACAGCAGGTTTCAAGTATGTCTACAGACTTCAATGCCTCTTTCAAAAGACTGATGATGTCTGCTGTTCATAATTCTTAGAGAAGCATCTTTGAAGGGATTCATCTGGGAATGGTTCTGTTTTTGCCTACTTTCACATTGGGAATCATTTTTTAAAATAATAATTTTATTTTACCTTTTCTCTCGTTTCAAAATTTGATTCACCGAAGAATGTCTACACCAGTGAAAACACAGATTTTTTTGTTTGTTTGCTTTTTTTTTAACAGAAGTCACTTCTCTACCACAGATATTTTTGAAACACAATCATTTATATTAATCTATCTTTGATTTATAAATCTAAAATCCACCAATTTATTGCTTTCAAAATATTGCAAAATGTGATTGGATATTCCTAATTTCAGTGTTACTATTTGCTTGGTGTATATTATATTATATGTCCAGTGAAGAGCTAACTGCATTTGACAGATAACATAGTTTGAATTGAGCATCAGCCTTTTTGTTAGCTTTATTGTTTAATCAACGCTTTTAAGTGTCTTTAGAGCTGCAGAACGTGGGATGTATATCATTTTGATTTATTTTATTTTTGTCGAACCAAAGAAAAAAAACAATGACAATATTTGCAGCTATACCACATTTTGTGGAGCCTCACTTTTTTTAGATTCATTTTTGATGATCATAATGATGTATCTCAAAATATACACGACTAGCACAAAAGTTTCATACCTATAAGACAGTTCATCTCATTTTCATTTGGTTTGATCCCTGATTACATTTTAGATTAACAGATGACAAATCATAACTGAGGATATTCAATCTTGACTGGGCTGGATGTTAACTTGCTCTATGTTCCAATCTTTAGCTTCACTTGTTTTAATGTTTATTTTGCAAGATATAGATAATACAGTCTAGCCCAATCCGTCAAACTATTGAACAAATGTTATTTGACTTCTCAGAAACCCTTTAGCAATGTATTAAAAGTTATTCAACAGATTGAAAATATTGGGACTTTGAAATATGCCTGATATATTCATAAATTCAACTTCATCATTGAGTTATCATTGGAGTTTGGTTTTAATTGTTCTTTATTCAAGTTTAGTATGAACTCATAACAAATGATCCTTAAAATTTAAGCAATATTCTGATATCGCTAGGGGTATAATAAAAAATACAGTTGTCAAAGTAAGTTTCCTTTGGAAAAAAAGGGAATGCAAAGAGAAAAATATAATTTTTCAGCTGAATTTCTATGTATTAGTCCTTTTGAGTCAGAGGATTTGCTGCTCCACAAATATAAAGTATGTAACATTCTTAACATAGTCATAGTGTTTCGAGAAGAGTGTACAGTGTGCTGACCAACCCCAGAGCCTCGCAATACTAACCAATGTGCCACATGAGATAGTCAGCAAATTTCTATATTGACCTACAGCACTCTGATAGTCTGAACACACTTACGACACCCAAACTACCTAAATGTGGGTCACAGTTAAACGTGTAATTCATGTAATGAAGTCAAATAAGAAACCTTGAAAAGCTTGTAAAATTGCAATTCATAATAAATCTCAGAGCTTAATGCAGAGAAAATTTTGAGTCATTTTTTTAATTAATACCAAGACAGCTCAGAATTGAATATCAAGGCAAATCGCACCACCTCTAAGGACTCTTCGACTTCCTTCTATTTCACATATATGTCACTTAACTCAGGGCCCACAAATTTTGGACATGAAATTGGCAAGTTTCTCGTCAGTAACAAATTTGCAATTCTCCATTAAAACTCGTTAGTATCTGGTATGAATAACAGTTTAACTGATGCTTCTTCAAAACTTATGACTGATTTTCGAAATATTGTTTTTAAAGTAGAGGTAGATATGTTTGTTTTTAATAGCGAGAGGGGGTGACAAAATTTTCAAGCTTTAAAATTTGTTTGAACTCTTTCTTTGCCAATTATTCTCTTGTTTCACTAAGTTTT
>JAWDGP010003555.1:317500-344227 GCA_033675545.1 Elysia crispata
TAGGAGTGAGAGATTTCGTTTCCCAAAGACATGATCATGCAAGCTTGTCTATTTTTTTTATAAATCAAGTCAAATCTGTTTGCCCAAAAAATATGTGACCTTTATTAATAACATCTGGAAAAGTTTTTGGCTTCACAGTCTCACAGAAATAAGTTGTTTGTCCTTTCTAAATGACATCAGGAAATGTTTTTGGCATCGCAGCCTTATTTTAGCGTTACGTTGTGGAAATATAATATAGTATGAGAGCTAAATTGAACCTAAGGCATGCGCGTGAAAAACAGGAACCAGGGCTGAGCCGTCACGCTTGGCAGAGCATGTTCGAGTTTCGTTTGGCGTGGCAGAGATGTCGTAAAATAAGGAAGCTTCAGAGATGTACCTACGTCCAACCTCATAAGGTCCTACGTGAACTAATCCTCTATAAAGTAAGCTATTGTCTAAAATCATTAATGATATAAATTTGTAACTTGTGTGTTATTATATTCTACATTCATTCAATTCCGCAAACACACACAAAACAAACAGATAAAAACTAAAACAAAACATAATAAAAAAAAAAAAAAAAAAAACGAAAACGGACGTGTATTTTCCATTTCATGTTGAGGCTAAAGATCAGGGAGCGTAAAAAGTTTGCGAAAAATTTGTTACAATCCAACTTTAGATGTACAATTATAAGGTAGGTTTGTAGCTCATAATGTAGCTACAGATACATTTGGGGTTTGTAGCTGAAAAGAAAAAAAAAAGGTCTCGACATTGAGTTATTAGAAGTTTTTTTTACAGTAGTTTCACATCTCTGTGGAAGGTTAACGAAAATCCTTTATTTCCTCAAATATTAAAGCTTTTTAATGTGAGACACACACACACACATACATATAAAGAGAGAGAGAGAGAGAGAGAGAGAGAGAGAGAGAGAGAGAGAGAGAGAGAGAGAGAGAGAGAGAGAGAGAGAGAGAGAGAGAGAGAGAGAGAGAGAGAGAGAGAGGGAGAAAGGGTAGATAGAACAAAGATCGTCGAAAATTCTCCATTGGAAAGGTGCTATGTTTTTACCATTAAAAAGAGAGAGTAAACTTAATAGATACTTGACACAGTTTTAATTAGTGTTGCTACTGTTATGTTTCCTTTTTACTCCTTCAAAAACCTACCAGTGGTTTTATTAATAACTAAAGTCCAGTACACTACTAAAAAAGTGGTAGTTATAAAAATAATACATGTATATTCATAAAAGCACATTTCCAAGCAAAATTTTTGAAGTTTGGTTTGCCAAGATCACAAGTGTTGAGATTAGTTTTTTTCTTAAAGCAGAATGATTCGCCCTTGTGTAACTGTGTAACTCTTGTTTGGTTTGAGTTATCTTTACCATCAAGGCAGAAAGAAACTTCGCGTTGACTGCTTACTGTGTTGCTGCTGTTATTTTATTTGCATTTTTCATTCCTAAAAGTACACACATTGCGCACTTTTGTTTTATCTTCTTTTTCTTTGTTTTTCTTTTTATATTTTTTTTTCAAGTCTTTTTTCATATTCTCTCCATTCTTATAGTCTTAACGTGTCTTTACTAAGGATGCCACGCTTTTAGTATGATCCCGCTTAAAAAAATCATTTTCCCTATGATAAACTGCCCACAACTTCCTCACATGATCTTTAATGTTGTTCTATTTTCCTTTCCAGCAGCTTCTATAACTCAGCTCAAAGCTGATATCTCTTTACAAAAGAGTTGCGGAACCTCACCACCTTGTTTCGAGTCTTGAAAACATAACAAGACTTTATAGATTACACAATACGTGTTACATGTGAATGGTTTTATTATAATTATGAAATATTGAAAATAGTAGCAGCGACAAGTTATCTGCAACGGTCTTAGTGAACACAGCTGGTTAAATAATTTGATAGATCTGATTGTTGCTCAGCTTTGATTTAACTTTTGTTTCTGGTTTTTTAACTTAAGCTTTGTATCCTCCAGGTTTTTCTTGTTATATTAATATACCCCAATTCTCTCTCTCTCTCTCTCTCTCTCTCTCTCTCTCTCTCTCTCTCTCTCTCTCTCTCTCTCTCTCTCTCTCTCTCTCTCTCTCTCTCTCTCTACTTTTCTTCCTCTTTTTCTATTTTATTTCTTTCTTGTCATTTGTCTTAACTGTATATTTTCCCATTTTTTTTCCTTCCACCAATTCCATGGATATTATGTCTGTCTCTAAGTTTCTCAAGACACGCCATTCCATCAATTTCTCTTCCTTTCTCCTTCAAAACCTTTTATCTCTCAAATTCCTATGTCTATCTCTCTATTACTTTCTCTCTGTTTATCTTAAACCCATTGCTCTTTTTTTTTCTCTCCTCTCAAATTCCTATGTCTATCTCTCTATTACTTTCTCTCTGTTTATCTTAAACCCATTGCTCTTTTTTTTACTCTATATCCTTCTCAATTCTAATTCTCTCTCCCAGTACATCTCTATGATCTCTATACTCTCTCTCTCTTTCTCTCGCAAGCTAACTATAAATATTATTTTCACATTTAAGTACCTCTAGGTCTTGCATCGCTCAGCCTCATATTTTGGCAAAAAACTGTTTTTCTGTAGCCAAATCCAGATCCGCCTGAGCGTGAAGTAATCAAGATAAGGCATGCTGAGCTAGAACCAACTTATATCTCCTGGCTCCGCTCCGCAGAGCGTGAGCGCTTTAGCTGGCCTGTTTTAACTCACTCAACAGTAGAGGGCTACGGGGCTATGTATGTACTCCTGCTATAAGTTACCGCACTGGAAAACTTGGGGTCAAGTCAGCTACTTCTACTACCAAAGCAACTGACATAATACATTCTTCTATCAACCTCGTCAGTAACCTATCTACATTACCGGTAATTTTGTAACAAAAAATGGACAGTAGTTAAACAAACCAAAAAGAAAAACAACAAATAAATAATTAAGTAAATAAATAGATAATTATTTTTTCAAATATGTCTACGGCGATTAACCAATTTGCTTTTTTTTGCGTGCCTTTTAAGTGCGTTTCTTCATCAATAAATCAATCCGTCTTACTGTCTATCTATATTTATCTATCTATCTACTATCTATTTATCTGTCTATTTACTATTTATATATCTTTCTGTCGGCCAATCTATCTACCTCTTATAAGTCTGTAAATTAAAGCGTTTATCTACACTAATCTTGGTTAGATTAAAAAACAAAACAAAAAATTTTCCTACTGTTTTTATAACCCGCTATGAAACATTTAAGAGGATCATTTATTAATGTAATAGACTGGTAATCATAGAATAAGCTCTTTCACAGGATTGAAAACATAAACAAATCTACACACACACACACACACACAAGATAAAGAAAAGAAAAGAAACAGTGAGAAGAAATGAAAGACAGTTAACAAAAGAAAAAAAATCAGACATGAAAATGAAATAATGATGGCAATAGCACCTAATTAAATACTATTTTTAAATTAAAAAAAAAAAATTCATATTGAAGTTGTGTAAAGTTTTGGGCATATAAGAAAATGAGACGGATTCTCCCCCCCCCCCCCCCCTCCTCCCTTGGCATGACTCTTTTTTAAATTCAATCAATTCCCTTTTCCCCAAAAAACTCCTTGACACAAGATCGGAAAAATATAAAACAAAGAGAAAAGATAAAGAAGAAAGACTGGCAGGCAAGTCACAAATTAGTTGGGTTCTCCCTCATCGCCTTGAGCTCCGGGCGGGGGGATTCGTCACCAGGTCCCTGCGCCACCCCCCTCCCCCCAAGATCACGAGTCCTAGATTCAGTGAGGACAAACGAGGAAAGGAATAGGTCAGGTATTGATCGGCTTCTGAGGGGAGGGGAGAAGAGGGGTCGGAAGGAGGGGTGGAGATATGCAGTGAGAGGCATGATGAGAGAAAAAAGTAAGGAGAAAGACAAGTGTAAGAAAATGAGAAAGACAGAGAGTGATTGTATAAGGAGGGCAACAGAGAAACTGAAAGAATGAGAGATAGAAATAGAGAGGGAGGCAGAGTGGGTGAGAGAGAGAGAGAGAGAGAGAGAGAGAGAGAGAGAGAGAGAGAGAGAGAGAGAGAGAGAGAGAGAGAGAGAGAGAGAGAGAGAGAGAGAGAGAGAGAGAGAGAGAGAGAGAGAGAGAGAGAGAGAGAGAGAGAGAGAGAGAGAGAGAGAGAGAGAGAGAGAGAGAGAGAGAGAGAGAGAGAGACAGGGGGAGGGGGCGTGGTGTTGAAGTTTTTACTTGGACATCGGAAAACAAGCAGGAACAAAACAAAATAAACCATAGCATATCATCGGCTGAGGTGTCACTAAATAAAACAAAAAGGAGTGTCCTGCCTCCTAGACGAGACGCGTGCTGGACAAGCTCCATTGGATCTGTCTGCTCATAATTCTGGCCTAAGTTTTGAACAATGGATAGCATCTCACCCATTATTGCTTTGGCTTAAGTCGCAGTAAACAAACATTTGGAGGATGTTGGAATCTCCTAAGATCGCAACAGTTATGGTGTCTAAATTTGAATAATAAACACTTTTGATAACGTTAGGGTTCCAGAAGTATATCCTTCTAAGGAGGATGTGTGTTTCTTCTTCTTCTTCTTCTTCTTCTTCTTCTTCTTCTTCTTCTTCTTCTTCTTCTTCTTCTTCTTCTTCTTCTTCTTCTTCTTCTTCTTCTTCTTCTTCTTCTTCCTTTTGTTGTTGCTGTTGTTATTGTTGTTGTTGTTGTTGTTGTTGTTGTTGTTGTTGTTGTTGTTGTTGTTGTTGTTGTTCTTCTTCTTCTTCTTCTTCTTCTTCTTCTTCTTCTTCTTCTTCTTCTTCTTCTTCTTCTTCTTCTTCTTCTTCTTCTTCTTCTTCTTCTTCTTCTTTTTCTTCTTCTTCTTGTGTTCTTATTCTTCTTCCTCTTGTTGTTATGGTTGTTGTTGTTGTTGTTGTTGTTGTTGTTGTTGTTGTTGTTGTTGATGACGATGACAACGACGATGACGACGACGATGATGAGGATAATAATGATGATGACGATGACAACGACGATGATGAGGATAATGATGATGATAACGATGACGATAATCAGGATAATGATGATGATGACGACGACGATGATGAGGTTAACGATGATGATGTCGACGACGATGATGAGGTTAACGATGATGATGACGATGACGATGACGATTATCAGGATGATGATGATGAAAACGATGAAGGCGACGATGATAAGGATAATGATGATGATGATGACGATGACGATGACGATGACCACGATGATGAGGAGGATTATGATGATGATGATGACGATGACGACTATGATCAGGATAATGCTGAAGATGACGAAGACGATGATGAGAATAATGATGATGATGATGATGACGATGACGATGACGATAATCAGGTTAATGATGATGATGACGATGATGATGACGATAATCAGGATAATGATGATGATGACGATGATGACTATGATCAGGATAATGCTGAAGATGACGACGACGATGATGAGGATAATGATGATGATGATGATGACGACGACAACGACGATGAAGATGATGATGATGATGATGTTGAAGGTGGTGATGATGACCATACTGATGCATCTATGTGGTGATGAGAATCCATTTCTTTACCCTCAATCAATAATCTGGATCAATTCTGCGAATAGCAAAAGTCCCTCCATACACTCATAGATGGCAATTGGAGAGGAACAGAGACCAACACATTGTCCTCTGATTGTTAATGTTTGAAGGGCTGGCGTCTTAGACTCTCGGTGGTCGAGGACTCTGGGCTGGAGAATACACTCACAAGAATGATGTTCTATCGATCCAAATACACATCCAGGTCCTGGCTACCCAAGTGTGGACGCTGCGGCCAAATGCACTCCTTAACTCTCTATCTGTCTGTCTGTCTCTTTCTCTCTGTCTGTCTGTCTGTCTGTCTGTCTGTCTGTCTGTCTGTCTGTCTGTCTGTCTGTCTCTCTCTCTCTCTCTCTCTCTCTCTCTCTCTCTCTCTCTCTCTCTCTCTCTCTCTCTCTCACGCCCTCTCTTCCTGTCTATCTATCTGTTTATCTCCTTATGATGCTGCAGCGGTTGCTAACATAGTCCGCGTATGGAAATTTGACCTCGAGTTATTCCTTTCTGTTAATTGGTTCTTCTATTTACCCAAAAAAAAAAACGTTTTTAAATAAAATTATTTTGTTTTGTAATTACATGTTTTAATTAATAATTCATAGGTATATTTAGCAATCTATAATAAAAAAACAAAAACAAACAAGAAAAAAAAAAAAAAAACCAGAACAAAAGTAAAGACACGAGCGCAGTGTCTAATCCACCCACCAATGCCTAGGTCACAAACTGCCAGGGGCGGAGCTATCTCAGCTCTCTAATCCTCGCTACCTACAATCCTTGATTTCTAAATGTTTCTGATTGTTAGTCAGTAACGCCTTGTAAGTTTTGTGAGATCGATTTACCCTGGTGCGTGTGATTCCCCAAATTTAATACTGGCACCCGATTTTTCCTATGTACTAAGTGATGAAGATAATGTGAAAAATAAGCACCCACCTTTGGTTCTTTTTGTTCTTTTGTACTGGAGATTTTTTTTTTGTTTTTGTTTTTGTTTTTGTTTTTGTTTTGTTTTTTGTTTGTGTTAGGGATCAGTTTTTCTCCAGATTTGTTTGGAACAAATTGCACCGTATCTGTTGTGTGTCGCATCAGCACCACAAACGATCTCAGTGGAAAGATAAACTGAAATGAAGGCTTCTTAACAACTGCACCCAGATTTAGATTACTTTTTTACTTGAGATCAGCACTTCATTTAAAGGTGGTCTTCATTACAACATGAGAAGAATTCCAAAGTTTCAGGGTTCATAATCTTTCAAAACTGTACCGTGAGTGGCTCTAGAGGAGCTCTAGGGATAAGTCTTGTATTTGTTGTGAAGTTTTTTTCCCCACTTTTTCTTTATGAAGTTGTATGGCTCTTGAGAGTTACTGTTGTAATTTTTTTCCATGCTGTGATATGGCTCAGGAGGAGTTATGTCTGTTATTGTTCTGTCTCACTTTTCTTCAATATGGTGGTTTGGAACACATTACGCTGTATCTGCTGTGTGTTAGTTCAGCACTACATACGATCTCTATAGAGGGATAAACTGAAACTGGGACTGCTTAAAAGATTGCACCAGATTTAGTTTAATTTAAAGCCCGAGGTCTTTGCTTCATTTAAAGTATGACATTATGAAAATGTGAGTGGAGTTCCAATGTTTCAAGGTTTCATATATTTCAAAACTGTACTATGAATGACTGTGGAGACAGTTCTGTTAAATGTATTTTTTTTAAATTTTTTTTTTCATTTAGTTCTGTGACTCTGGAATAAGTCTGTATGTGTTGAACATTTCTTTTTTGTTTTCTTTTACCATTTATTTTTACGTTGTCAGTTTATTCAGTTGCATGGCTGTTGGGAGTTATTGTAAAATTTCTTCTTTTTTTATTTTTTTCTTTCATGTAATTGTATGGCTCTGGAGAAGATTTATCTATTATTGTTGTGGTTCAATTTTCTTCCATAAAACAGTTTTCCTCACCTGTTTGCGTTTCTTGAGTGTAGTTGTATGACTCCCAAAGATATAAGTCTATTATATTTGTGGACTTTGCTCTCCTTCATTGTATCTTTTTTACTTCCTAACCTGTTCATTTGAGCGGTGGTAATCATGCTTGATTTCCATAAAAATGTTTATTTCGTGAATTTTTAAGTTTTATTTTTAACCATTTCTATTTCGACATTCGTGCAATAATTATGTAAGAGACATCATATGTAAAAAAAAACCAAAACAAACCAAACAATTTCTACCATAAAAAAAAAAAAAAAATAATTTCTGACCTCTACTGCACCAAATCAAAATCCGAAATTAAAATAAGTAAAAAAACACGGCGGAAATGCAGGGTTAAGGAAATCTTTGATGTTCAGAGGAAACAAAAAAGCAAAGTTGACGTTGTTTATTATCAAGATGGCGAGTTTGAGCCAGAGTGTTAAGGATTACTTATCCAGATCTAAGGATTCGCAATCCGGAACGAAATACACATTACTTAGTTCAAAATGGTTTTCGTCAGCTGAAGATATCGAAGATAAACCACAAACAGAAGCAGCTGATGGATGGTTTTCTAAAGCACAATCTGATCCATTATTGCCAAGTTTGGTAAGAATGACACATAATTTTTCGGTCAATTTGTAGAATTGGACCAACTTTTGCTAGAAAGTTATATCCCTTGACGAAATGAACGCATGCTAAGCAAGATAAAGAGGAAGAAACCAATGCCAATATCTTGAAAAATATTTATTTGCGAAAAATGAGAACTACAATTTCGTATTCAGCACATCAAAATACATCAGATAAATATCATTTGCAAACCAAAATAGCTGTTGGTCCGATAGTAAAAAAACACCGATTTTTCTAGATCTAGATCTAGGTCTAGATCCAGAGAGCTATACAAATCTTGATCTAGATCTAGACTAGAATGATCTAAAGATCTAGACTCTAAATAATAATCACTAGATGTAGATCTGCAGATGAAAAAACTAGAAATCATCAGTGTCTTAAGTTCTAGCCATTTGCATTTTAATCCAGATATTGTGATCTAGCTCAGGTTATGGCTAGGTTCATTAGGCCTATTATTAGATCTAGAGCAGTTAAAAATTTATTTATAACGAAGTGTCTATCCCCAACCGGTAGATTTGCTTATTCCCTATCACCATCAGGCATATAGAAGTAATGAAGATCTAGATCTGGATCTTGTTGAACAATTGTCTAGGCCCTGATTTCAGTTTTGATGTTTGATCTCTTAGTGTAATTTACTTACAAGGCCTGTAGTAACTAATCTTCTGGAGGAAATTGAGTATTCATGGTTACTACAAGCCACAATGTCTGACTACAATACCTCTAGATGATCTGTTTTTAATCAGTTGTCTATGCTGTGTAAATACATTGTGCATGCCTATCTGAAGGGTGTCCCATGTGCTGTGTACATGTACTCACTGTACATGCTCAATATAGCAAGTTTTGTTTTGTCGCATTGAAAATCAGTTTCAATTTTCAAAAGTTAAATTTAAAAATAGTGAAATCTCTTATTTTCCCGAAACTTTTAATATCATTGAAGCCGCACAAAGAACTTTAAAACATGTGACAAACATACACAAACTCAAAGCCGTTCCTGTGTATTTGGCTTGTAGCCCATTCTGTTTGAAAGAGCGTCTTCACTAGATCTTGATTAGAAAGCCATGGCTTTGATATATAGTTTTGGGTATCTTTGGCTATTACTGTATTAGTTCTAGATCCAGAATTGCAGCAAATTTTTACATTACAGGTATATCCATATAGTCTCACAAAAATTTTCTCAGCATGGGCTTAAAATTGTACAGCAGTAAAGGGGTTAATTATTTAGATCTACTTCTAGACTCAAAATGGAACCAAAATAACCAATACAAAGTTTGAAGTTACATTTAAATGTAAATGAGGTTGACATGAGATCAGTGGTAGTATTGTGGAACAAAAGTAGACATCCAGGAAGTGAAAGTGAACTGGCAGTGGTTGGCGATATAGGTAGGGTTGACTTATGTGTTGATGTTCATCATATTAACATGTCCTGTGGGATCCATTTTTACGCCTACCTCTTCTCTCTGTATTAAACTTTGTCTAAATAACCATTTAATATGTTTTGAAATCTGTAACAAAAGCTTGTTTATCCATTGTTTGTTGCTTTTTTTTTTCTACTGTGAAAATTAGAAATATGTGGAGCGTTTTCAAATGCACTTTACTTATTTTTCTTACTGTAACATTGAAAAGCCCTGAATATGTTAGAAGAAGAAACAGAAACTTACATTCATTTTTATTTTAGATGTGATGCAGAAAAAAACCCTCTGTCATTTGTGTTGTAGATAAAAACACACGAAAATGCTGACTTTGTCATTGTTAGACCTTGATTTTTTTTTTTTGAAAGCCTAATCTGTTGGACAGTAACAGGTACCACACTCAAATAAAAAACACTGTCTCTCCTTATAAAAGAGAGAAAGAGGCCAAATGATAATGGAATATATATATATATATATATTTATATGAAATGGTCTAGTATGCATTTGGGACACATACAATTTTTATTTTAATTCAATGAGTGGTAGAAACTGCTTTTATCATTGCTTGATAGGTAGTGAAAAAAAGGCACTTATACTATAGCCCTCCTGGATATTGGTTAATAACATGTTATGATTCTTTTTCAGAGTAAAAAGCAAAGAATCTTGGGCTTTGTCATGTGCTTGATGATGGGAACATTTTGCTTTAGTTTGGTAAATATTAAAAAAAAAAAAGAAAACCATCTTAGCCATATGTTTTTAGAATATTTCTGTTGAACAGAATTTTAATTTTCCTTTGACAAATTGGAATTTCAAAACTGTCATAGTTTCTTTGATTTATCCTCATCTGGAGATCCAGAAGTTTTCAAGGGATTTCATTCTAAATGCACGCTGAATTATATAGATAAATATCTAATTTTGCTTGATATCAACTTTATAAAAAAGTACGCAACTTGGGATTTCATCTATTAAATTTCCTGTGCACTGAAAGGGGCATCTTCCTTCGGATTCTGTTTATCTTTTTAAAAACTGTTTTCAAATTCTCTTGTCATCAAATTTCATTCTCTTGCAGGCTGGTCTCTATATTCCTCTCCTTGCCCTGAAAGCTCGCAAGTTTGCTCTGCTCTACTCTCTTGGCAGTTTATTTGTTATATCCAGGTAAGATGATTGTAGCATTTAAATACAGTAATTTATTTCCTTATCTGATTCAAGACTCGGTGGTCTTTTTAAATTGTGGTAAGGCTGAAAAATATAAACAGGATTCATGTGTTCTGTAACAATAAGACTTAGCGTACACAAGTCTGTCAAACTATGTGTTTAACATGAGAAGCACATTACGAAAAAAAAAACCCAGAAAAGGCCAAGACTAAAAGAGAAACATCTAGATGACAAACTTTATTTGAAAGGATGAGAAAAAAATAAAAGAAAAAGTTCAATTGAATGAAATGAAGTGCAATTTAACAATTAGTGTTACTCACTACATGGAGGCTATGCCCTGACTATTTCAGTTTTGCTCTACTTTGGGGTCCCATGAACCATCTGAAGCACCTGTTCTCCGTGAATCGATTACCCTTCACCACTGCATACTTCGGAACGATGTTTGTAACGCTTTATTTTGCTATGTGGGTGAGTAATCATTTTAGTGGAGTCTAGATGCATTATTGCATTTTTGCTGGAGTCTAAAAAGAGCATTGCTGTCACACGGCACAAGGCCAGAAGTGGTAGAAAACTGAAAGTAAATGTACAGTTTACAGGTGTTATGAGGTGGTTCTTGTTAAGTATATATAATATGGATATTATCATTACTAAAGGATAACATCTCAAGGCTTAACTTTAACTCGATTTTCCCAATATAACTCTCCTGTAGGGTGTCATTTATGTTTGTGTCTCAGTAAGTAATCAAGATTTTCAAATCTTTTAACGTGAAATTGTGGAAAAGTAAATTTGAATGTATAGTTGATAGGCTGAAAAGTAGTGATGGAGTTGAAAATTCCAGGGTGCAACACACTTTATTAGTCTTTTTCAGCAAAGCCTTACTCTGCTGGAGATTGCCGCTCTTTAAGTAGAGAAAATATTCATATGAATCATAATTAACATATGCTTTGTTTTACTATACTTTTGCTGCATAATTTCTTTTCATAAGGGATGCCAGCAACGTCATCTGATGAGTGTTTTGCTGTCAGTCTGAGCATTTCATTACTCACTCAAGATGTTCAAGATTTACATTAAAATAATGATTTTCTTTGATAAAATGTATCGCTTCCTCTCCTGGCCCATAGTGCCGAGTTGATCTGGGTAGCCTTAAGATAAAAGAATATTTCGAAAAATATTATTTAGAAGGTAAGGAAGAGATTATTTCCAGTTTTAGGATAAAACACTTAAAGACATTTTTTCTACCCACATACACATCAAGTTCTGAAGGTGTCAATATGCTGCCATTTGCAGGAATGATCATGAAATTTTTTAAAATTTAAAATTTGTTGTTTTGCCTGAAGATAGCAGTATATAGGCTAGAAAAAAAAAATAATTAAAGATTGACCCACTGATAATTAACCAGTTTAAACTGGTGAGGAAAAAATAAAGGGGAAATAACTAAAAATTAAGACTCAACCAAATTTGAATTCCTATTCTGTCTCAGCAGAAAATTGCAGTTTTCCATTTCATGGAAATATATATGAAATAGTGATATTTTACCTTGAACTATGGTTGGTTTCTTCTTTTATTTATTCTGACAAGACTAGGCTTAGGGTGGATATAAAGCTGAGGAAAAATAACTGAAAACTATCTCACAAGTATGAAAAGAGACATACTACTATTGCTACCCCTGGAACTATTGTTCGACCAGATTTGGTTGTCCTTGTAAATAAACAGCTTCCTTAGACATCAAGATTATAGATCTATTCATCATTACTGTTTACATTTTTAGCAGATTTAATGTATTTGAATTAACTGTCACAACACAGAAAGTTCCTTTTGCAATCTGCTTGTATCATAAAAATTTATAGATTCTGAGTTTTCCAAAATGGACCGAAAAGAGGTGAGGACAAACCTTTACTAGAAGATACATGAAAATCTCCTGTTTAGGTACATGCTAAAACTCTAGAGCATGTTAACATTGCTAAGAGATTTGAGGATGAAAACAGGCTAGCAAATATGCAAAAGACTATATAATTGTTTACAGACGGGATTGTATAAATTTACGAAATTTTTAAGATAAGGGTGTGACCACAAAAAACACTGCACTGTAAAATAAAATTTCTGCATCATTTTAATCTGTACATATGTTTGTAAAGGCTTCTGCATAAATAAGTCTTTTACGCTTAATTGTTTTTTTTAAACATGTAATTGACATGTAATTAATTTTTTTTCTTGTATTTTTTTTATTGAATATGTTTTCAATTTTGTATTAGGTTTTATTTGCTGCTTCTTTTTTTTTTTTTTTAGAATGTCCTTCACTTTAGTCTTAAAAAGAAAAAAAAATTATATTATAAATAGATGGTCAACCATTACAAAAATCTCAGGGTGCATTTTCTGGCCACGTTTCCTCTATTATTGGCAAATTTTGTCAGATTTTTATATTTTCCTTTACAAATTTCTGAAGGGACTGCACTATAACATGAAAAGCAAAATCGTAATAATGGTACATACATAATTATAAATTCTATATACAACATAATCTTTTTCATTCATTTCCAACAGGTGAAGAGTACAATCTTTACAGTCTTCTTTGCGGCTCTCCAGATTGTTGCTCTAGTATGGTAAGTGTATAAGATGCTCCTTAAACCGTTTGGTTCCTGGAGAATGTGGGGATGTTGCCAGCAACTTAAGCATGTGATATCTTTGTTCTTATTCTCCTGTAATTTCTCGTTGGTTCTCTTCAGATATGAGAGAGAGAGCTGTTGCTATCAGCTGTGAGCTCAGCGAGTCACCGCTTGCTAAGGACTATGTCATAACTGTCAGCTTCTTAAGGAATACATTAACACCACAAAATAAAAGAAAAGAGTAGGAAAGAGGAGACATGGAAACCGTTCACTATTTCACTTCACTCCAATTTCTGTTCTTCTTAGCATCAACCCTGGAGGGATTTTTGTATGAGAACCTTCTTCAACATATATTTAAAATTATGAAAGTGATATTTTTGCCAAACACTTGCTAAATATTACATTACTAGAATGAAAAGATGGAAATTAATGAGTAACTGTTGAAATAGTAGTGTGGTCCACTAGCCACTTTCCAAACCTTCTCTCCTTTTCCTTGAAACTAAAATTTAGGAAAGGTTAATTGACCCCTCCATGTGTCATAGGTTAAAGTGTGTGGCGTTATGTAATTTTACAGACCTGCCATTCATTCCAATTTAATGGGAATCATTCCGATTTTTCACGGAACTTTGGTCTTTCTCCAATTTTCCTAATATTGAGGAAGTATTCTGATTATTTTCTGAACAAGAATTTTTTTATTTTTATTACAAGATCGACAGACAGCCTGAGCAAAAGAATAAATACGGATGATATGGTTGTATTATATTGGTATCGGTTTTTTTCATTAAAGATTATTAAATGCAGGATCGAAATTGGTATTAATATTGTAGTTGCAACCACCCCGAACATTGATTCTGCCGAGATGTTTACTGCGTCGTTTATTCGCCTGCGTTTCACTGTTTCTCTATCTTCACATCCATCTTTGCTGTTACTTCCAATGGAGAATTATCTTATTTTATCTACTAAGACACTTAATAAGAGTAATTTAAATCACAGTTCAGCTCTTTTTTTCATCTAGATCTTGTCATTCATCAAGATCGATTGAGAAATGCTAAATAGATAGCTAGATCTAGATTCTAAATCTAGAGTAAATCAAGATGACATGACACGGGACAGAGATTTCATAAGATTTCATGTTTGGAGTCTTTATCCAGAAACAAACTTTTCAATCTGCACTAGATCTATGATTTTGATCATTCTATCTAATGTAGATCTTAATCATGCTCAACTAGTCTCACCGTCCCAATAAAAGCGGCCGACTTAATGTAACGTAATGCCACAGAAGTGCACTAACAGCCGATCTAATCAGCTGTCAACACTTAGAGGGTTAAAGAACCTCTATCCATACATCCAAGCATGGGAAGCTACTCAGTATATATACCCTAAATTTGTCATGGAATATTTTCTGTTACATTCCTTTAATAATCTCTTTTTTTTTCCTTTCTTTTTTTTTTTTGATTGCAATTGACTTTATGATGATTTAATTTTAAGGCTAAGTACCTTTAAGGATTGGGAAATTTCAAAACAAATGTACCGAGTTATTTGAGTTTTGTAACACAAAACCATTGTACACCCTATAATATTCTATGAAAATCATCAGACTGTTTGTTACCTCCTCACCAGGTATATTGTAAGCTATATCCCTGGCGGACAGACAGGCCTCAAGTTCTTCACATCTATATTCTATGGAGCAGCTTCAAAAACAGTTGGAAAAGCTTTACCTGTATAGCGACACTGGTCTTCTTAGATCATTTACTTCTTGTCAACTTCATTATATCATGTATTTAACGCCTCTGTTTTTTATGGGGTTTTTTTTAACAGATCAAAGTTGTAAATAAAGTGGGTGTGATTAATGGAAACATGTATATGTGTGAGGTTTTTGAGTTAAGACCAGCTGGAAGAATTATGTACATGTATTATTATTTATTTATAGGACATTTCAGTTTTGAATTCTTGATGATTTGATTGACTGAGACTTGAGAGTTATTGGAGTTTTAGGAGAGAAGCAGAGATGGAGGGATCACAAGTTAATGTGTTTTGATCTCCTCCTCCTTAGTTCAAGGACAAAGAATGTTCACACCAAATTACTTTTCTGAAAATATAAGGTATGATCTGAAATTACACGGTAGAACTGTGAGGTCACATCCTTCAGCCTTTGGGGTTAGAACTTTACTATTACTTCATTTCCTTCAATTCTATGTGTTAATTTTATTGCTGTATAGACCATAGTAATGGTTAGATATCATTCCAATATGTGGTTGAAATGTTTTTATTATTATTTTTTTTTTAATCTTCCTAATGTCTTTGGGAAACTTTAGGCATTACATCTATGTAAGTTAACCAATGATTATGAAGCCAGATTTTTACAATGATAAATAATTGACTGAGATTGAAAGGAAAAAAAAAGGGTTTTGGTGAAGCTGTTCTGCATTGAACATCACAAATAAAAGAGGCTGTAAAGTCATATTGACTTAAAACATGACAAAAAAGGGATACCTGTAAAACTGCATATGTCTTGAAATATCTTTGATAGTATCCCTAAGATAGTTTAGTTCAGAGATATAAACTTAATTCAAATAACCGTGCAGAACCAGTAACTAATTTCCCCTTAGATGGAAGAATGAAGTTGCTAGTACCATATCATTTATCTAAAAAAAAGCTGTTTAGTACAGTTTTCATCTTTTGGATGGCAGCCTTTTTGGGTAAGAACTATTAAAAAGATGTGTGTGTGTGTGTGCTTGTATAGCGAGGAGATAGTATCATACTTGTGCATTTAATCGAGACTGAATTCCTTTTGTTGAGACTCTTTTGATACAGTGCAATTTTGTTCCTTACCTGTACCAAAGTTGTGTTTCATCCTCTTTGCTTATTTTTGATTCATTGACAATTTTTGAATATGCAATGTGGTATATATGATGTAGTAATGTTAATTGTTATTTAGAAAATACCGAAAAATTTCATGGAATATCATGACATTGATTAAGCTGAGTTTTAATCATATATTTGATATGAAAATTGTCTCAAGTTAGAAAGGAAATTTACCCTGAAGTCTTGCAAACTGTCATCATATGAGATTAGTCTAAGGAAAATGCATATCCTGAATTAGTTTCATTGTATTTCGTCTTTGGAATCTCATGCATGTTCTAGAGTAAGGCAAGGAATTGTGGGAACATATGTTTCATATTAATATGTGATATTCACATGAGAAAAAAATATTATGTTTCATATTTTCCACTCTCAATTTCAATGCACTTCAAGGTGAAAATTTATATGTATTTCAGGAAAAATAAAATCATGTCCATTGATTGATGAAAGCTCTAGTAAAACAACTTCTAATTCTTAAGACCAAAGAAAAAAAAGAAAAAAAAACCTGAAAAGGCAACCAGCAAAGCAGCTGCTAACTGATATTCTCTGAGGCACTCCGAAAAATTTGAAAGAGCTGTCTGAAGTCGTTCCTTGCTGCTCCACAGGTCATGCACATTTACTTTGTAGACAAGATCTTGTTTAGAAACTTTTGCTTGTTGTTTCGTACCAACTTGTAACATTACCAGTGTGTATTACTTTTGCTCAAAACTATCAAAAGTCTTTTTAACCAGCCATTGGTGCCATTATCACCTGAGTTTATAATAACTTCCTTATTTCTCATTGTAATTTATAAAGCCTAGAGAGCCTTGACTCTAAAACAAACATGCAAATGAACATGTATGTAATTTCTACAAGCATTAAGTATCACACTGTTATAAGATTTTATTATTTGTTTAGGTTTACAGGGATTTTTCTTACTAACCTTTTTTGATTTTCATTTATAGAGGTTTCTGTGGTATTTGTCTTTCAAAAGTATCATTTTCTAAATGTCAGTGTAACATTTAGAATATTTGCGGGCTCTGCCAAATTAGTGTTATGGCTCAATATACATAAGAGGATGAGGCAATGAGAAATACATATATATATATTTAGAAATCTTTTTTATTACAACAATACCTTAGACTAAAGCTGTGTGTCGAATATTGGAATTACAGTGGAATCTGCTTAAAGTCAGCAACTCGGGACCAAAAAAGTGTTGACTTGAAGCAAGGTTGATTTTATTTGAACAACTTGATGAACTACAAACAAAAACACAAAATGTGCGAACATACCTACAATTCTCATTTTATTTTTTTCTTCAGCTTTACCCTCCTTTAGTATGGGCTTAGAACCATCATAACATTAGTTTTGTTTTCACCAAAAACAAAAGTTAATAGCCCGATAAAAAAAATTGTTAGCATTATTAAAGGCTCGGAAAATTATGCCATTGGTTATGATGGCTGAGCGGCGGTGGGGAGAAAACTAGGCACTGTTTCCCACAAATGATTCGAGCCAACCATAAGTTAGGTCTAGATCTAGACACACCCATCCTCCATCCCACCCTCACTGTTTGCACCCGTCTTTGCTAGTTTGTTACTGTCACAACCGCACAAGACCACAGTCACCATACCAACTTAGCTAGGCGTTGTTAAGCATGCTATTATACTGACTGTATTGGGTTTTCAAACAAAGAGCTATAATTATCCCTCTCACGCATCCCTATGCATCCCTACTTTTTTTAGGCTTTCACCTTTTCCATCCACCACCACGGTGTTGACTTTAAAGGAAAATGTCTCGCAAGCTGTTGACTTTATCAAAAAATCAGTTACAACACAAAGAAGGAAAAAAAACGGGACAGCAGCGTGCTGTTGACTTCAAGCGAGAGTTGACTTTAAGCGTGTTGATTTCAAGCGGATTCCACTGTACATGTACCTACTATTTGTCATAATTTCTATTTTTTTTTTAAGAGCATGTTATTGTTTGCGAGCCTAGCAAAGCTCAGCAGTTTGATTTTAGAGCTCGAGTTGTTTTAAAGTCATAGCTGTCATGTGATGGGGCCTCAAGCCACTATTGAGATGTAAATCAAACCAGGAGAAAAGGATGAATGAGGTAATAACACTTCCAGCCAAACAGATCACCTGTTACCTTCTTTGTGAATGCTGTCAATGAATGTGTGGATTATGTTGAAATGTTCAAAATGAATGTTGCCTGTCTGCAAATTGAGCCTCATTCTATCCTGCCCGTTTTTGGCAGAGCACTCTTTAATTCGATCAATATCTTTTTAGTAAAAAGTCAATAAGAAAAAAAAAACCATGATAAACAATTGTCCAAAAACACTTTTCTCATGGTATGATAATTGTCTTTTCTGCGTAGAACTTTTTGTGCGCGGGAGGTCTTGGTGTCGCCATTGAAATTGAGGGTTGAATCTATGCCTCACATCTTCTTTGAATCCATGCCCTTTAGAGAAATTGGTTTTCTGTTTAGGTTACTCAACAAAGCTCCATACTGCATTAAATTCTTTTAACCTTATGATCAGATGCCATTTGTTTGAGTCTTCAGCAATAACAGATTTCTGAGGATCTATCACTGTTTCATCATTATTTTGATTGATGGTATAAAAGATTTGTGGATATGAATGAAGATGATTTTCCATTTTCTTGTTTCAGATTTTTGCTTTCAAACAAAGCATTGGCCAAGGCTCGTTTCAAGCTTAACCTTTATAAACCTTTTGGCGTCTTTTAATAGATGTATATCGAGGTTCCTACTTCTTAAACGTAGAGTTCAATGAATCCACATTGCTGGTATTGGTGATACAGAGAAGCAGCCATTTGTCTAGAAAACAGCCCTAGTGGATAGGATTTTGGGAATTTGAGTTTGTAAGAGGGTCAATTCCTCAATTCCTCTTTTTCATTCTACCTCAAAAGAATGAAATATTTTGTATCTCCACTGCTTATTTGAGCTAGACACTCTCACCACCAAGAGGCTAAGGATCTAAATTCTAACCCCTTCCCTTTAAAGGTGAGTTCTGACTCATTTGGACTTGGCAGAGGACGTTTTGTACTAATTTACATGTAGTTTCTCAAGATTTATTGAAATGAATCGATAGCAATCGAGACTTGAAATCTTGAACATCATTTCTCTATTGAATTCCCTCAACATAATATTGTGCGTTACAAAGGATCATTGTAAAACGCTCTGATTGAGACCAAAGGGGTATAAAACAATTTACATCCATTTTGTGACTCAAATGTTTTGTCAAACAATGTTACGGACATATTTTGAAATACTTGTACTTGCACTTTTTGTAGAGTGATAATTTAGATCCTGCATACTCACTCATTCCACTCCAGACAGGAGGCAGATTTTTTAAAAACCAAATTTTCCTATTTAGAGGAATGATGTGGACATACAGGTGAGAAGGTTTCTTTGCTCATTGATGATATAAATCCTACGTGCTGGTCTTTTTTCCTTGAGCACAATTTGATATCCTGCTTCTTAACTACACAATTAGAAGAGTATTGAATTCTGAAATTCTCCCAGCAGACCTTTTTGCAGGACGCTTTAATTACTAGGGTTTATATAATAATGTTTGATACTTTATTTGTCTAGAATATAGCCGCATACAAGACTTAACGTTCTGAAAAAGCTCAGGATTTGATACAGATACTGAAGCAGCAAGGTTGTTTTTTGTGGTTTTTTTTTTCGAATGTATGAAAAGTTTCTTAGGATAAGTTGACATGAAGATATAAAGAATACTGTTAGTGTTTTACACAAGACAAGCAATAGGTCAACTCATAGACCACTGCTTGAGTTGTGCCTCAATTCTTAATTTGCAACAGTTGGGATTTTATTGAAACGTATGATTTGACGACTGATAAATGATGCTCATGTGGGTTTCATACATTATTTTCTTTGCGGAGACCTGTGGTCTGGTTTGTACAAGACCGGTGCAGACTTCCCAGCACACTATCCTATACTTATGATTGATTCAACACGAAGACTGGCAAGAAAACTCTTAATTTACCAAAATTAAAAAAAAAAAGAATAATCGAGAAAAAAGAACACTTTCTTTAATTTTTTTTTAGAATTGGGCATAGGTCCGACATTTTAAAATCCAAACTTTCATAAGTGAAAATTATAAACCCTTAAGTCTTATATACTGAGTGATATACATGTACGCATCTATAATTTCGATACATTTAGTTTAATTATTCTTTTTCTGTTTGTTTAGTTTTTCTTTTTAATCAAAATCAACTTAAGCTTTAAAAGTACGGTACTGAGATTTTAGATTTAAAATCTACTTTCAGACGACCATTACATTAAAGATTGAAATAAGGGCGAACGACTTACAAAGAAAAAGAGGAATAATAATTTTATACAAAACAAAGTATTTTGTAGCAAAGTACATGTATACATGCAAGAGATACAATGGAGTTAATGGAGAGAGCGCAATTAACTCTCAAAAGCACTGTAATCTGAAAGAGCTTTTGAAATCTCATTTTATTTAAGAGGAATAAGATGTCACTTGATTTCACACATATGTTTTTTAAGCTTGCTTTTTATGAACTGCTTTTTGTTTAGAAAAGGCATTTTGCCAGGACCATGCTACTGTGCCGTACAATCTCAGATACGTTTTATATGTTGATGATTTGATTCAAAAAGAAAAAAGAAATTATTAAATTCTTTGCTTTTTTTCCTACAAACTACCAGAATTGGGAAAAAAAAACCAACAACCCCAGAACAGTGAAAATTATTAAAACTGTAAGATTTGAATTTCATTGCACATATTTCCTCGTTGGAACTTCTTAGAACCAAGAGCGCATGAGTATACAGTTAGGAAAACTCTCTAAACGTGTAGAACTAGAAGAGGGAAACCATGAAAATTGAAATTGAAAATCTAAAGTAACCTGCCCCCGGAAAGATGAGGACAGCTAAATGACGTAGAGAAGAAGGTTTTGAACCAGAGATGCTCAAGCTTGCTACCGCTACTACCAGTACCAAACCATTCATATGCGGTAGGCATGTCGTGGAAAACTTTTATATTGAACCAAAAGGTGAAGAGTAAAAAAAAACACAAACTTACACGGACTGTATCTGAAACTCACGTGACATAATTATGTCCAGTTTTGATACGGTTGTCTCCGTTTGAATCGCGTTTCCTCCCATTCCCCACCCACCCACACACACAAAAAGGAAAGAAATAAAAAAAAAAAAAACCCTAAAAGAAAATCCGCCTTATTGTTGGACATTGCAACTCTTGCTTGAGGTTGCAGAGAAAATTAAAATTATGAAAATGTGGAAGATTGGAAAGCTATATATACATACATATATATATATATATATATATATATATATATATATATATATATATATAGAGAGAGAGAGAGAGAGAGAGAGAGAGAGAGAGAGAGAGAGAGAGAGAGAGAGAGAGGGAGAGAGAGAGAGAGAGAGAGAGAGAGAGAGAGAGAGAGAGAGAGAGAGAGAGAGAGAGAGAGAGAGAGAGAGAGAGAGACAGAGACAGAGACAGAGACAGAGAGAGGGAAAACATCTACAGTACATATACATGAATACATATAACTGACAAAATCCATGTGAGAACAACCTGTCAAGTGAGGGATGTTTGTGTCAAGATGAGGCGTAGGTCAATGATTGGCTGACAGTACATCATATAAACCACTGTTACCAGACAGAGAGCACGAAGGCAACTCTACAAAACACAGGAGATACGGTTAGAAGTTAGATCAATGTGGCTCGAGACACAGGAGATACGGTTAGAAGTTAGATCAGTGTGGCTCGAGACACAGGAGATACGGTTAGAAGTTAGATCAGTGTGGCTCGAGACACAGGAGATACGGTTAGAAGTTAGATCAGTGTGGCTCGAGACACAGGAGATACGGTTAGAAGTTAGATCAGTGTGGCTCGAGACACAGGAGATACGGTTAGAAGTTAGATCAGTGTGGCTCGAGACACAGGAGATACGGTTAGAAGTTAGATCAGTGTGGCTCGAGACACAGGAGATACGGTTAGAAGTTAGATCAGTGTGGCTCGAGACACAGGAGATACGGTTAGAAGTTAGATCAGTGTGGCTCGAGACACAGGAGATACGGTTAGAAGTTAGATCAGTGTGGCTCGAGACACAGGAGATACGGTTAGAAGTTAGATCAGTGTGGCCTGAGACACAGGAGATACGGTTAGAAGTTAGATCAGTGTGGCTCGAGACACAGGAGATACGGTTAGAAGTTAGATCAGTGTGGCTCGAGACACAGGAGATACGGTTAGAAGTTAGATCAGTGTGGCTGAGACACAGGAGATACGGTTAGAAGTTAGATCAGTGTGGCTCGAGACACAGGAGATACGAAGTTAGATCTCAGTGTGGCTCGAGACACAGGAGATACGGTTAGAAGTTAGATCAGTGTGGCTCGAGACACAGGAGATACGGTTAGAAGTTAGGATCTGTGGCTCGAGACACAGGAGATACGGTTAGAAGTTAGATCATCAGATACGGTTGGCAGTGTGGCTCGAGACACAGGAGATACGGTTAGAAGTTAGAAGTGGCTAGATACGTTAGATCAGTGTGGCTCGAGACACAGGAGATACGGTTAGATAGTTAGATACGATCAGTGTGGCTCGAGACACAGGAGATACGGTTAGAAGTTAGATAGTTAAGATACAGTTGATCAGTGTGGCTCGAGACAGGAGATACAGGTTAGAAGTTAGATCAGATATATGGCTCGAGACACAGAAGATAGACGGTTAGAAGTTAGATCAGTGTGGCTCGAGACACAGGAGATACGGTTAGAAGTTAGATCAGTGTGGCTCGAGACACAGGAGATACGGTTAGAAGTTAGATCAGTGTGGCTCGAGACACAGGAGATACGGTTAGAAGTTAGATCAGTGTGGCTCGAGACACAGGAGATACGGTTAGAAGTTAGATCAGTGTGGCTCGAGACACAGGAGATACGGTTAGAAGTTAGATCAGTGTGGCTCGAGACACAGGAGATACGGTTAGAAGTTAGATCAGTGTGGCTCGAGACACAGGAGATACAGTTAGAAGTTAGATCAGTGTGGCTCGAGACACAGGAGATACGGTTAGAAGTTAGATCAGTGTGGCTCGAGACACAGGAGATACGGTTAGAAGTTAGATCAGTGTGGCTCGAGACACAGGAGATACGGTTAGAAGTTAGATCAGTGTGGCTCGAGACTGAGGAACTGAGAGACGAGACGAAACAGCCAGGAAAACCAGCGCCAGCTACAGGGCCTGAGGGTGCCATCACGACAGCGATTGGACCCACTTGCACATTGGTGACTGTATTCTCCCCGAAGTTTCATGCAAGAGTGCTTGCCCATGTTCGGTGAGTGTGATCTAGGGAACATTCCTAACCTCTTATGCAGCAGCAAATTGGAAACATAGGATTGCGTTTTTAAGACGTTGATATTGCGTAATGTCTGATTTATGCGACATAACAATAAATATTAAAATCTGTATATATAATTATGTTTTATTCGGGAATATCTAAAAAAGCAAGATTAGAGGGATCAATCTTGTCTAATAAGTACTGAATCACAAAAGTGCTAAACTTTTAATTAAAGAAGCTTAAATAAATTAAAAAAAACAGCAACAAAATAACAAGAACCCAAAAACGACCTTTTTGTTGGCCATTACAAAAGTTTCGCGTGAGATGAGAGTAAATTCGAAACACTGGTGTAAGGAACAATAGTAAGTAATCTAGCCTCTTTCTTAATTTACATTTATATATATACATGATTTACATTTCTCATAACATTGGTTGTCGCATTATACATCATAACCGTGCCGCAAAGGCAAACTTTTGGAACTGTGTCAGCAAATTGAAGTTAACTATTTACATGTGTCACCTTGTGCCTACTTGTGTGAGATAGTTGTGTAGTCTGGCGCTAATTTTCTACATGTTTGCCACGATAACGATCAAAGCGATGGTTAAGATGAGGTCAGATAAAGTCATGCCGGGCCGCCTTTGGGTTTGAACTGAGGCTCCGAGCTGCAGGAGGGAGCGCTGAGAACACGACCTTATTTTCACCATTGCGTCCGCGCCTGTGGCTTGCGCTTGTTCGCTCCTGGGGGAGGGGTAGGGGGCAAGGGGTCGAGGTGGGGGAGGGGGAGTAGGACAAAAAGTTACCTAGTGATTGATTTTGGGTATCTAGGGCATGCAGGTGAGGGCAAAACCTCCGATATTCTTATTTCAGTCATATTGTACACTTATGAATACAACCAGAATGAGCCCAAAGTCCAGACATGTAAAATAATAATCGACTGATTTTGGCCGATGGAGGCTGGAGAGCACGAGATGCTGCTAAAACTTCATTACAAACCATTGGAAATTAGGCTAGGAAGTGTCACAAACCCTGATTTTGCGGAAGTTTATTCATTGGTCAGTGATGGGGTTGGGCAGCACCATGGCCAATATTGAAGTGAAAAACTGTTTCTTCTCTCTTTATGTTCATGTGACAACGCAGGTCTTTTAATATTCAAATTATACCACCACTATGGGCACATAACTTAATAAAAACCTGGAACCATGTCTAATCTAGCACAGATATTCGATTGGTCACATGGGTTCATTGACCTCTTCGAACCAGATAAGGTCAGATGAGTTGCGTACAAGCAGGAAGGATTATCAAATCAAATGGACAGAACGACACAGCATCTACAAAGAATAAAAGAAATCGTTCATTGAGACGGGAATGTTATACCTTCAGAGACAGTTTATATTCCTTTTTCTAATATATCCTCATTGATTAACAATTCAACATAAAGCTTATCTCACATTGTTTGGATGATTCCATTATTGAGAAAGAAATATTTTTTAACACTTTTCGCATGTCGAGACCAAAGAAGACAAAAAACAAAAATCTCTTTACTCTCTTTGTGGCGTATAGTTTACGTTGTCTGCTTAACTCTTTCTCAAGGATTGATGTAATACACCGTGATCTGAATAGGATTAAAAAATTAGTTCAAGTCTCCCTCTCTTTATCTCTTTACAATAATAATTATTATTAGCCTAAAATATCTAACCCTATGATGAAATAAAAACTTTCATTGCTGACGAAAAAACCAAAACAAACATGAGCAAGTCGTATAAAATATCCTACAAAGTTCAATTAAGGATCTTCTAAATAAATCATACTTCACTTGTATTGACTTGAGCGACTTGATGTATAAACTGTACCCAAACAATGTTCAAAATTCTCTGCCAGCTGAGTGACTCTCACACCAATGATGTTTGCCGCCCTTTTCAATAATTAAGCTCAGCAGCTGATTGGACAGCTTCTCTACTGGCTAACTTGCGTGGAATCATGCAGTTTTTTAAACTAAGGAAATGCTGCATATATATATATGTAACATTATTCCTGCAACATTCCCTTGATTTAAATTCCTTACATTTTAAGAGGGCTGATAAATTTCTTTTTTACAGATGTGCCAATACATTCTTGTAAGATATAAATATCCCACTCAATTCAACGCACCTTTCTGTTTTTGTTTTTTGTTTTTCTAATAAAACAGAACATATACTTTCTTCTATCTAGATGTATGAATTAGCTGTTCCTGTTTATACATAAAGCTCTCGTTTGATTTATCATAACATACTTTTATTAGCAGAAATTCTATTGACTCTTATCAGGTAACATCTAGATATAACATCATTGTTTCCCTAGTTAGAGATCATATAAATTTTAAATATCGCTACTTTCTCCTATTTTCAGTATTTAGAGATGACATTTATTTTGCTTGTCACCACTTTCTCCCTCCTAGATGTAGTTATAGTTTTCTTAAGTTTCTGCTTCATTCGTAACTAATCATATAATTATTTCACTTTATAACTTCTTTCCCCAATTTTCACATCATATTCTGTTTTATCACTACTTTGTGCTTCTATCAATTTTTCATTTTTTTGTTTGTTTGAATGGTCAGTGTCCCTGCCTCCCTGTCCCCGTCCTCATTGCCTGGCCACCTGTGTGGAGACGACGGCGATGCTATCCGTGGAGTAGCACAGACATTTCTTCTGGACCGCGTAGAAGACCCTCTTGTTCAGGACCAGGACTGCGCTGATGAGAAAGCCCAGGGACGCGTTGATGATGGTAAAGATGATCCACAGAACCTGCAGGACAAAAGAGAACATTCAAGTGCGTGTTTATATATATATTTATATATTTATTTAAAGTTTACTCTGTTTAAGGTCACCTCAGTATCCTTGTTGGGCTTTTTTTTTTAGGATAGGACCAATGTTTTTCACCAGAAATAGAATTAGAATGTTTGCGCAAGTTGAAACCAGCCATGCTATAACCCAATAAATATATACTTTTTTTTTTTTTTTAATTTCATACATGTTTCTTTTAAATTAAACTTTCCGGACTATCCAGGGTATAGATACCTATCAATGACTCAGTCTTTCAGTTTGGCATTTTTTCATGACTAGTTTCAGCAAACTTTTAAGAACTGGTAATTCAACCACAACGAGGAAACAAATCAATGTTAATATCTCCTGAGAAGCCAACATCCGATCTAATCACCGAAATAATCCTGATTCTACG
>JAWDGP010003556.1:0-10000 GCA_033675545.1 Elysia crispata
CATTGTTTTGTTACATAGCATGTACTGAGAATACTTTTGGAGTGAACTGTTCACTGTTTTGTTACATAACATGTACTGAGAATACTTTTGGAGCGAACTGTTCATTTTTTTGTTACATAGCATGTACTAAGAATACTTTTGGAGCGAACTGTTAATTGTTTTGTTACATAGCATGCACTAAAAATAAATTTGGAGCGAACTGTCCAGAGTTCTGCAGTCGAAACTGTCGTGGACCAGAAAAATTCATGCAACCACGTCAATGGAACATGTAATTCTGGTTGTGAGGATGGCTTTCAAGGAGATAGGTTTGAAGCTGGTAAGTAAACAGGAAACAACAACAAGGAAACATCATAATAATAAACCAACAGTTGGGCTTTGCAAACTATCTGTGCGATCCTATACTTTTTTATTAATTTCCGGGGAATATCAGCGCTTTTTAATGAGCATTGATATTTTTTTTTACTCCAGGCAATCTACTTATCGTAAGCATTTTTTATGTTCCACTAAACTGTTTTTCGTCTTTGATTTTCCGTGTTCACTTTGAGATAATTTCTTTTAAAAGAACGAAAAACCAATAACTGATCGGTAAGCACAGAAAAGCAAACATGATGTGTAAAATAGTTCTTGATTAAAAAAGCACGCATTACAATTATTGTACATTAGCTGCAAAAGACATATTGAAACAATTGCTGCTGTTTTATTTGTAACGATTATGTCAATATATTTATCTGATTTTATTCCTATGCTTATCAGTCTGAACAGCTCGTCCTGGAAACTTCCACGGACCCGGTTGTTCCTTTGAGTTTAGTATCCATTGCAACGGATGGAATAGAAAATGCGACAATAAAGGAAATTGTTATTTTGGGTGCAACAATAGATATACAGGAAAAAGATGTAATGCATTTCATAATAGGAAAGTAGGAACTTTAAAAACAGTAATGATTTGTTGAACTGGATCATATCGAAAGTTTTATTATAGCTTTTATGGTAGATGTGAAAAGCCTGCATGATTTAAGTCATTTTTAATTCTATTTTCCAGTTTTGTACATACAATAATTGTGTATTTAAAAAAAAAAACAAAAAAAAAACAAAGGTTCAAAAAGAATCTAAAATGGTATTAATTCGGAAAAAAATATATATACAAGACTGAAGAAGAAAAATGAAATAATGAAATAAATAAAAAATACGGTTAATGTAGAATCAGTAAAATACGTAGAAAAGTCGAAAAAAGGTAATAAGACATCAGTGTTACGTCAAAAAAATTGTTTATGTTTTTAGATCATTTATAGATATAAATAAAATCTTGAATATAATAGTCCTGTTTTGGAGTTCACTAAAAATATTTTATCTGTTTATTTTTTTTTTAATCCAATATGAAAACTTTCTCTGAAAAAACTACAGGTGTCTGTGGAACCGCAAAAAAAAAATGAAGCAAATCTGAATTTAATTTTAACCTAGTTATTTCGTGTCAGATAATAGTATATATTCTTTTGAAAAAATATTAAATATTTTCAAGCACAGTATATTTTACAATGTTCTTAAACAAGCGTACGATGATACCAGTTCTAGACTAAATAGAGTGTAATTATCAAAACTAATTTTGGCATGTGGAACTTGTAGGATATTAATGTCTGTATTTTTTTATACGGGTAAAGAATTTCTTTTTTTTTCTTTCTTTTTTTGTCTGAATTAGTTTGTCAATTAAAAGTTTTTTACATTTTTTTTAAATTCTAAAAACCTACGTTTGTTCCACATACTAAACTAAATCAATTTAAACTAAAATGTCTATATTTTTACGACAATATCAAAGACTTCTTAGGCTCAATTGATTTCTCACGTTGAAAAAGAATTCTTAAGAACCCTTTTTTTCAATTCATTCTGATGATGTTAAAATAGAAATTTTACTCTTTCAGTTTCAGGTGGTAGATTTGTTTTAACATAATGACGCAGACATACCATTTTTTATTTCAAACCTATGTCTGCGGTTTTTTTGAAACAATTTTGACCTTTTCATCGTTGTATTTATTTGATTCTTTTCTTTTATAAATTGTAGTAAAGCAATGTAGGTCGTGTCCAAATCTCTCTTTCGTTTCAACAGTGTGCACTGCTACTACTCATACTGTAAACAATGTAGGTCGTGTCTAAATCTCTCTTTCGTTTCAACAGTGTGCACTGCTACTACTCATACTGTAAACAATGTAGGTCGTGTCTAAATCTCTCTTTCGTTTCAACAGTGTGCACTGCTACTACTCATACTGTAAACAATGTAGGTCGTGTCTAAATCTCTCTTTCGTTTCAACAGTGTGCACTGCTACTACTCATACTGTAACCAATGTAGGTCGTGTCTAAATCTCTCTTTCGTTTCAACAGTGTGCACTGCTACTACTCATACTGTACACAATGTAGGTCGTGTCTAAATCTCTCTTTCGTTTCAACAGTGTGCACTGCTACTACTCATACTGTACACAATGTAGGTCGTGTCTAAATCTCTCTTTCGTTTCAACAGTGTGCACTGCTACTACTTATACTGTACACAATGTAGGTCGTGTCTAAATCTCTCTTTCGTCTCAACAGTGTGCACTGCTACTAATCATACTGTGAACTGCTCAGAGAGGGGCGGCCCCAACTACAGTGACCACAAAATGTTTGCAGTTTTCTAAATAAACCGTGCAATTATGGTTGTGTTGAAGGGTACCAAAGTGATAGTTGTGAATTTGTTTATCCACTTTTTTTTTTGTTGGTTTGAAAAACATGATTACTAAAAAAAATTTAAAACAAAAGCATTATAAATTTGGTGGTAGTTATTGCTATTATATTGCTTCAAAAAGTATAAAAAACAAATATCCTTTTTTTCATAATCAAATCCAGCTGTTCATAATGAAAGAGAAGAACAAACTGAGAATTTACCTACCATTAATGACTTATATGCAGCTATCGGTGGATTGTTCGTTATTTTTGTCGGTTTTACGCATGTATTATTATGTAAGTATAGAGATGAAAGGGTTAAGTGTATTGACTTTTTTAATGATCAAATTGTCTGTTATGATAAAAGCACCCTTATTAAAAAAAGGGAAATGTTTGGTCCTCATTTAAAAAGAAACTCTCGCAAATAACTCAAATACTAATTTACATTTTTTTTAAATTTCAGATGTTCTTGAACACCGTTTTAGTTAAACAGAACAGTTAGGTTAATGGCTATTATAGTAATTAAGCAATATTAGATATTTACTTAGAAAAATATGCCATGAAATGTTATTTAATCTTTGGAGATGCATATGTCAACTACGCGATCTTAAAAAGTATTCAATTAGTTAGTGGTTGTTGAACTAAATATCCGAATTAGTTGTAGCTAGATGCATGTAGAATTTGATGTTTTATTTTCTTGTCTTTAGAAAAAAAAACAAAAAAACATCGTTATTAACTTCAGTGGATAAACCAGAATCTGGTTAACACTGCTTGACTTTTTAATAATCCAATGTGATTGATCAAATAAGGCGGAACTTATGGGAAAAAAACAACATAATTTTTTGTTTCTTTAAACGTGGTGTCATTTACAAACTGTTGTGTGCTTAGATGAACTAATTTACTGATTCAGGGACATCAAGCTTCGTGAAGACGTTACGGACAGCGGCTTCGAGACATATCCTGTAGGCAGTAGCCAATATTGGCAGAGTGAAGTATTAGGAGATACTGGAGCATTTTTTGAACTATCAGTTTTCCATATATATATATATATATATATATATATATATATATATATATATATATATATATGTTGTTAGTTGTATTTGTTGTGCATGAGTGGCCAGCTCGTCTGGACCCATCTCTTCTTCCACTGCCATAAGTATTCCAAATTTATTCTTAATTTCTATTCCATAGTCCTCCAGTATCTGGGTAAGATCAAAACGTACTGGGGGTTCAGGTTTCTTTATCTTCCTCAGTTTTATTTTTATTGTTGATACAAGGACTCCATGATCTGTTCCACAATCTGCTCCTGGGTATGTTTTGGTTTGTTGTATGCTGGATTTTCACCTTTTCTTTACCAATATGTAATCAATTTGGTTTTTGGTCTTTCCATCTGGAGATGTCCAAGTAAACAGTCTTCTTGGATGATGTTTGAAGAAACTGTTCCCAATAACTAGTCTGTTTTCAATGCAAAAGTCTACAAGCATTTGTCCTCTCTCATTTCTGTTCCCCAGGCAGAGTATTTCTTTCACATCTTTTTCTTCACGTGACATTGCATGTCCGATTTTAGCATGAAATCACCTAATATGTAGAGGATATCCTGTTTGTGTATGTTTTCCATGGCATGTTGTAATGCAGCGTAGGATTCCTCAGCATCCTCTATCTCAGAACTGCTTGTTGGTGCGTAAGCCTGAATAAGTGCTATGTTTTTCTTTCTGCCTTGAATTCGGACGATCAATATTCTATCACTAATAGGATTATATCCAATAAGGATTTTTGCTTTTCCCTTTCTAATAAAATCCCCACTCCACTTTGTCCAGGTTGTTCACGTCCAGAGTATATAAACTTTCTCCTTTTGGTGTTGTCAGATGTCCTTGCCCCTTCCACCGGTGTTCGCAGATTCCGAGGATGTTCAGTTTCATTCTTTCCATCTCGTTTTCTATTATTTCTACTTTTTCCAGCATCTAACATTCTCACATTCCATGTTCCTACCTTAAGCTTTTTGCCCAGTCTTGTACCATGATTTTTCACTGTAACACCGTCAGGCTTTTCGCCATCATCACGTTTACTTGTATTGGTCATGGTACTCAACTCTTCCCCGATACGCCTGGGGGTCCCATTATCAGATCTTTGTCTGCTTCTTAGGTCCACTGTCATAGATTTCTTGGCATGTTACTTGTGGTAGTTTGCCGTTGCAAGATGGTGATTTTTCATTCGAGGAACAGGATACCAAAAAGGAAAGCAAAGAGACAACCATGGATATCAAATACAACACTTGAACTGATAGAGGAACGAAGGAATCTGAAGGCAGGTGGAATAACCCAAGACAAGAAACTGTATAAAGAAAAGTCCAGAGAAAGAAAGAACAGTCTCAAAATGGATAAAAAGCAAAAAACATCGAAGATCAGTGCAAAGAAATGGAAGAAATGCATGCGCAGCATAAAGATTACAAGCTGTTCCAACATGCACGATTAATGACGACCGTATTGAAACCAGCACCCAAAGCCATCAAAGACAAGACTGGAAAAGTGCGCACGGAAAATATAGAGATTTTAGGTAGATGGAGGGAAGACTGCAGTGAAAAGTACAAAGCAGAGCAGACTCCAGACACAACAATAACTGACGTGGAGACTGAGCCAGAGCCATTGATTGATGAAGTCAGGTGGGCACTTAAACAGATTAGCAATGGAAAATCACCAGGAAATGATGAAGTCCCCATAGAAATGATAAAAAAGGGAGGGGAGGGAAGCATCCAGTTATATCACAGGCTGATCTTAAAATATGGAAAACAGGAAGCTAGCCAAAAGCATGGAAACAATCAATCTGCATCACACTGCCAAAGAAAGGGGATTTAAAACTATGCAGCAACTACAGAACAATTGCCCTTATCAACCATGCAAGCAAAATACTGTTTAAAATTATTCAGAAAAGATTAGGACACAAAGTTGAATCGGAAGTCAACATCGTTCAAGTAGGATTTAGACGAAACCGGGGAACTAGGGACCATATTTTTAACTTACGAAACATATTTGAGTAATGCAGAGAATATAATCAAGCCCTTTTCGCATGCTTTATCGATTACTCCAAGGCATTTGACTGTGTGAAACATACCACCATGTGGAAAATCATGAATGACATGGGCTTTGCCCCACACCTAGTCAGGTTATTGCAAAATCTATATAAAGATCAAGAGGCAGCTGTAAGGATTGATGGAGAAACATCGGGATGGTTTAGTGTAGGAAAAGGCGTACGACAGGGGTGTATTCTTTCACCTTACCTCTTCCACGTATACGCAGAAAACATAATGAGGAGATTTAGACATGACCCACAGAGGTACCGTGACCCTGACAACAAGGATTTTAATTTTTTTCAGTAGTCTCAAGGTAGGAGGCAGGAAATACCCTGAACTAAGGTATGCAGACGACACTGTTCTACTATCAACAACTCATGGCGGTCTAAAGGAAATTATCAGATCAGTTAAAACCTACAGCGAAGAGCAAAACTTATATCTCAACGCAAACAAAACAAAAATTATGAAAACTGACAAAACCCAAACGAAAATAGACATTAAAAAAGAAAACGGCACGATAGAAGAAATTGAAGAATTTGAATACCTGGGCTCCATTATCTCCAGCAATGGGGACATAAACAAACAAATACAAAGACGAATGGCAATCGCTCCTCAAAAAACTCGTCAAATGAGAAAATTATGGCATGGCACTGGTAAAAACACCAAAACCAGATTCCTGAGAGCTGTGATATTCCCTATCGCTACATATGGCTGCGAATCATGGACTATAAGTAAAACATCTGAACGAAAAAAATTGCTTTTGAGCTCAAATGCTACAGAAAAATCCTGAAGGTGCCATGGACAGAAAAAAGAACAAACAACTCCATATTGCAAGAACTCAATATTAAAGAGGGGTGGCTCCTCTCCACCATCATTAAGAGAAAACTAAAGTATTTTGGCCATGTGAAGAGACATGAAGGGCTCGAGAAAGAGATATTGGAAGGACAAGTGCAAGGAAAAAGAACAAGGGGTCGCCCAAGAAGAAGATGGAGCCAAGTCATCACGGAAAGGATGAAGACCACTATCACACGAGCTGGACGCATTGCCCAGGATCGAACGGCGTACAGGAAGGCTGTCATAGACGCGACGTGCCGCAAGGGATATGCTACCTGACTACTATATATATATATATATATATATATATATATATATATATATATATATATATTATTCATGACATTTTTTTTACTTCATGCCCTCATAATAATTAACGTTAACTACTAACTAGTTTTAGTTTTCTGAAACTCCTCTTGGAACTAATTTTTTATCTGTACCTGTCAATCCATTTCAATCTCTCCCTTCCTTCTCTTACTTTACCTCTCTCTCTCTGTCACTCTGTCTCTTTCCTCATTGTTCTGTATCTTTTTTCCTGTCCTTTTTCTTTCTCTTTTTTTTGTTCCATCTCTCTATGTGTGTGTGTCTGTCTGTCTGTCTCTCTCTCTATTTCTCTCTCTCTCTCTCTTTGTTTATCTGTTTCAAAAGCAAAAAAAAAAAAAAGTTCTTCGGCTTGAAATACAAACGTTATGCAACCAAATAAGATAATGTACATAGATCTAGCCGATCCGCTACCCAAAGGTTACGCACCAAAAAATGGTGAGGAAATGAATAGATCAACTTATAGTCCATTGCGTTACATTCTTCTTCATCGACATCTTAATACATTTGCAAAGGATCTTTATTTTGTTCGTGAGTAGCAGCAGCAGAAGCATCATTAGAAATAGTAGTAGTAGTAGTAGTAGTAGTAGTAGTAGTAGTAGTAGTAGTAGTAGTAGTAGTAGTAGTAGTAGTAGTAGTAGTAGTAGTAGTAGTAGTAGTAATAGTAGTAGAAGTAGGAGTAGTAGTAGTAGTGGTAGTGGTAGTAGTAGTAATAGCAGTAGCAGCAGTAGCAGTAGTAGTAGTAGTAGTAGTAGTAGTAGTAGTAGTAGTAGCAGAAGTAATAGTAGTTAAAGTAGTAGTAGTAGTAGTAGTAGTAGTAGTAGTAGTAGTAGTAGTAGTAGTAGTAGTAGTAGTAGTAGTAGTAGTAGTAGTAGTAGTAGTAGTAGTAGTAGTAGTAGTAGTAGTAGTAGTAGTAGTAGTAGTAGTAGTAGTAGTAGTAGTAGTAGTAGTAGTAGTAGTAGTAGTAGTAGTAGTAGTAGTAGTAGTAGTAGTAGTAGTAGTAGTAGTAGTAGTAGTAGCAGGAGCAGTAGCAGTTACAGTAGCAGTAGCAGCAGCAGCACCAGACGCAATAGCAGTGGCAGTAGCAGCAGCAGTAGCAGGATGAAAAAGGATGTGTCTTTTTTTGTCATTAAAGGATATAGTAGCAGATTAAAATTACATATATTTTTAGGGATTACAATGTAAATTTATTGACCATTGGTTAAAAAATATGAATAGAATAATTAACGTAATGATAGTATATATTTCACATCAACAATGGATTGTAATTGTTGAAAATAAATGTTAACAATATACAGTTTCATTCTTTTAGAATTTCTATTTTTTTCCCTTTTTGAACGATTTAATATCCTCATTTAGAAGGGAAAAAATGATCACTCAATAAACTAAGACTCAATCAGGTGAACTCGGGACTTTTTGCATATTTAGTACAATGTTAATTTAAACTAATCACATTTTCTTTTTACATACGAGAAGACCTACATTAAAATTAGCAATAATAAATGTCTTGACAATACGGTTCTAAAAAAAAAATTTGAAAAGCAAAACAAAAAAACATATGTTTCACATAAAAGAAAAGTAGCTTTCGATTAAAAAAAGAATAAGACTAAAAACATACACATACAATTGTTTTATAATATTTTATTGTATAATATAAATACATTTCCATATTTTTTCCATGATAATCTCTCGTACTTCCTGTGTTTACAAAAGGATTATTGTATAATAATATTCTGGACTATTTTATGATTGCTCTTTTAATTAGATAACACAGAGTCTAGCGGTATGTTTATTTATGATCTTTTATGACGCATAAGATACAGTGTACCTCAACTTTATCTAATAAAGCATCGTGTCCACCTGGATGGCATACAAGCAAAACATCTCAATCTTGCATTAAGCTGTTCTTGTCAAGGAAATCATGGGATGATGCTAGAAAAGCATGCCAAGCTCAAGGTGCAGATTTGTTGATCAATTACAACAAGGAAAAAGAAAAACTGATTTATGGTATTCTTCGCTTATAAACGTTTATGTTTATTTTTCTACTTGTGTTAGAAGTACCCAACTTTATTTTTAGAAACGCAATGTTTTGGAATAATTCGGTTATATGTTACATTTCTATACTTGCTTTATATAATTATAATGAACATAAAATATTTTTTGCGGTTAACTATTGGAGAAACATTATTATGTGTACTGTTCTTTTTTCTGTCATAATACCAAACACTGATTTAAATAGGTGGAATATAATATTACATTTCACCTTTTTGAATAAGAGATATGGAACCGTGACAAAGTATTAAGATAAGAAAGTAAGAAAGTATTCAATATATATATATATATATATATATATATATAGCCAAGAAAAAAAAGTATATAGTTCACAAGGAATCAAAGCGAATGTATATATGTTATGTGAATCAAGTCGTTAGGTAAGTTTGAAAGAAAAAAAAACCGCTTTATTAAGGTATTGATATTCAATTTGAAATCAAATGAATTAAAACCATTTGAAGTAATTGACTTTTATAATTTTGAATTAAGTTTTTCTCAGTTTGGACAATTTTGTGACCGGACGAAGAAAATTTGAATTAACAATTATAAAGGTGGCTTCTTTCAAAATGTTTTCATTCGTTGAATTTTATAGAAGAAAGATACACACTTCTCGGTGAGGCATGCTGGATTGGGCTCAACGATCGAAATCATGAAGGCAGTTTTACTTGGCTAGATGACAGACAAAAGGTTAGAACCATAGCTACAGCAACCTACAGCTATGAACGTATAGTTTACAGGTTCTGTTAGGAAGTAATTCAATGAATTTTACATAATATATTGCCGGTATAGGATTTTGCTTTATCGTTTGTTTGATATTTTTTTAATCCACTAAAAAGTGTTTAACCAATCTATCGAGAACGCAGAAAAAATTCCAGTATATTTTTTTTAAATTTTGTATCGCCCCATTCAAGTGCTCAATTTTTTTTTCTAAACTGCAATTCGTGCGAATGACTTACAAAGGGAAAAAAACAAACAACTTCATTGTATTTTTTTTCAGATAATAAATCTGCCCTGGTATCGTGGTGAACCGACAGGAAA
>JAWDGP010003556.1:15000-30000 GCA_033675545.1 Elysia crispata
ACCAGATAATCACAGAGATCAAGAGGATTGTGGAGCTCTAAGGAACCAACGCAATTCTGGTGTTGTGTTATTTGATCACAGATGTTTTTTGGAAAAAAATTTCATTTGCGAACTTACCCCAGGTAAATTGCAATTGATTTTTTTTTATATTTTTTTCATCGAATACAATGTAATTTGTCTTACATCTAAAAATACTATGACATTTGAGAAAAAAAAACTTCCTCTGGAGTTAAAAACAAAATAGAGAAGCCTCGAGAAAAGAAAACAATGGGATGCATCTGGTCGAGAATAAAGAGTATATGGGCTTCAGGAGTTTGATATGGATACGAAGATACTTGATATTAAGCTGTGCTTGCGCCATACACGTAGATTCAGTTTTAGAGCAGGTGTACAGCATCAGGAAGAGGAAGTCATAATCTCTTACCTGTTTTTTGACTCATCGTAATTTCAAATTCAAATTTGATTCAGTTTTTAGAATTTCTTACAAAATTTTTTTTTCTTCTCTTCTATTTAACATCAGAAAGATAAAAGTTACTTAAAACAACTGTCTACAACATTTTTTAAAAATTTTTATATTAAAAAAATAGTTGCTTTTCATGCAAAAAATATTTTTTTTAATTTTAATGCTCACAATGTCAATGAGTAAAATCCTGGATGAAAATTAGAAAAAAAGAAGTTGCTATTTTCTCATACAGTATGTCCTAAAAACACATACGGAGTTAAATGTTCAAAAAGATGTAGTGAAAATTGTGGTGGACCAGAGAACGCGTGCGATAACTTCACTGGATTCTGCACTTCTGGTTGTGATAAAGGTTATCAAGGAGAGAGATGTGAGGCTGGTGAGTAAAGAATAAATTTAATAAAAAAAAACTATGAGCCAACACTATAGCAGTGTCAACCGCTGTTCGCCAAATGAGTGAACGACATATTTATATATATATATATATATATATACAGTATTATATGGATTTGTTAGTTTTATATAATCATTATTTTACCATTTCCAAGATCTCATATAATTTGCTAGACTCATGTTGCACCTAGCTTTGGTTATTTTCTCCCTAAAAAATTAGTCATTGTTGGAACAATGTAGACAACAGTGCAATTAAAACCCACTAGAAAATATTGTCATGTTAATGTAAAAGATCTTAGTAAAGATTTAAATTGCTTCGACATAGGATTTACGTGTAGGTAAAAAAAAAATTAACAGCAGCTAGACTTATATGAAAATATGAGTATTTGTATATTCTATTTTTACGCTCATGTTAAAAAAATAATTCAGCTCCAGGTTTAAATTTTGTGAAGAAGATTTATCCAGATATATATCCAGATGCAATGTTAAGATAGACATCTCATGGCATATAACTGGATCATACATTAAGTTTGTTTTATTGTGTAGTAAATTCGTTGTCTTGGTTACAGAATGCACTAATAACAAGTTTGGAGCAAACTGTTTAGAAAACTGTAATCAAAATTGCAGAGGACCAAACAACGCCTGTGACATACGCAATGGAATGTGTACCGATGGTTGTGATGATGGATATCAAGGAGAAAAATGCGAGACTCGTAAGTAAATATTTTTTCTGCTTTTTTGTTTTGAATTTTTAAATAATACATTTAAGTATTTTATGGTGTATTTACTTTCAAGATTATTTGCTTTTTGAATTTATTTGGATTTAAACTCGAACCGTGCATGTTTTAGGCTATTTCAGGAAGTAATTGCATCCTTTTAATTTTGAAACTATTTATCTCGAGATTTCAAGCGTGCGGGAAAAATAAAAGTTTGTTGTCGTCCGTCACCACTTTGACATTCTCATTTGAATATAGTCAATGTGTCCTGCATTTTCAGATGTGTCAATATACATTTAAGAGAAAAATATGACAAGGCTTATGTTTTTTTTTATAGTTTTTAACGTCTCAAATATAATTGTAAAACCACAAAAAACAAAACATTTGTTTAAAAAGGGAGAGGGAAAATAATTTCCTTCACTCAGCATGTAATATTTGACCATTTCCAACAAATTTGTAGTAAACAGTGTGTTGGACTAAACAATAACTGCAACAACGTCGTAAAGGCTTTTAGTTTTGCATGCACTGATGGATATGAAGGAGAACGATGTAAAAAACGTCAGTAAATTAGAGATTATTAACTCGTATACATGATTATTAACAAGCACATTGAATGTTATTTTCACGCCTGTAACAAAGATAAAAAGATACTCGAATAGGTAGGGTGTTTTTGTTTGCTTTCATAGAAAAAAAAGGTATGGGTTATCCCCATTTTGCTCATTAAACTTGATTAACATTAACGCAAAATTATTGTATATCAATTTTACAAGTGAAAGAAATTGAAGTACAACATTAATCCTAGATAATGTTAAAAAGCATACTTCTTTTGACGTTATATTAACGATTTCATGTTTTATTTTTTGGTTTTAATCATTTCTAAATCAAATGTTGTTCAGCTTTCAAGTTAATCAAAATAAATCATTTACCTTTATCAAAATTTCGTTTCTATATGAAAAAAGACAACTTTTTACTGTATCAATGTTTTGAACACTGAGAATAATTTGAGTCTTCTCACAGTTGTCATTATCATTTTAATTAGTAAGGAAGCCTAACACTAGAATAACCTAGACTTAAGTTCAAATATGGGATCTATCAAACATCTTTTTAAGTAAAGAAAGTATAAATCAATCCATTTATATGTCTTTCTCGATATTCGTCCACGCATCTTTCCATCGTAACTTTATGTGCATTTGTCACTCATCCTACTTTTAACTAGTGTGTTGTTAATCCAATATCTTCAAACGATTTTTGTTAATCTTGTGTTTTCCATTGATCATTCGAATTGTAATAAGATGTTCTTTTTTTCTCTTGTACAAGAAAAAAAGAAAAAGAAATAGTTACAAATTTAATTGTAGCAGTAGATTGACAAAGTATTTTTTTGGTCATCACATGGCCGAGAAAAGATTGTTTGGCGTTCGTGTAGTGTATTTATGAGTGATGTTGTTGTGTTAGCTTCACGTATTAATATAATGTTTTATTTGTGTCAGTTCAACTTGGTTCGGATACCTTTTTCAAGACTTTCCAGATCCTCCGCCCCCACCCACACACACACACACACCAAAAAAAGAAAGAAAAATTTGTGATTTCATAGCAATGCACGCATGTTTTTAATAAACAAAAGTGCTTCTTTAGCTTATAGATTTTTGTTTTCTTTTCTTTCCAAGGCAGCAAACTAGTATGAGGTACAGATACCGACCCATTTAAATATATCCACCTATTAAAAACGCAACATTTTTTAATCTTTGTTGCAGTCGATAAAGAAGGAGGCTTTGACTGCCAAGAGGCTCACCAAGGTCACTATTTTAGCAAACCACCCGCTAATGTCACTCATTATGTTTCCGGTTTGGAACATTAAAAGACTGTCAAGACATTGAAAAAATCTATGAAGTAAAAAATAGTTGCTGTCATGCTTTTTATGAAGACTTTTAGAAGTTAATATGGGCAACAAATATATGCCCGTTGCTGGAAGTAGCAGTCCAACTCTAAACTAGTGTTAGATCAGTACAACACAAGAAACCACCAATCCATCTGAACACCAGACTCCAGCACGAGTTTGTCATCTTGTCGTCCAACCAGAGACATTGCTTCTTTCAACATCTCCTTCATAGGGGAATAATCTGTGAACCGCATTCCTCAGTCACATATATTTATGGTCTTTGCCCTTTAGATTTGACACATTTTATATATTATAAAATAGTCATAATTCAAAAAAGATATCTTTTAAATGAAAGGGGTTGTTATGGGGAAAAAATTATAACTTTATTTTAAAAAATCCCATATCTTATAGATCAGTTAAAGAAACATTCTTATATTAGGTTTAGAAACCGAACATTTTTAAAGAATAGTGAAGAATTGAACGTTCGTTTCTCTCTCTCTATCTCTCTCCCTCCATCTCTCTCTATCTCTATCTCTCTCTTTCTCTCTCTCACTATCTCTCTGTATATTTAAATAATTAGCTATATAATTATATATATATATATATATATATATATATATATATATATATATATATATATTTATGTATATTATCTAGATAATCTGACGTTAATGACATATCTCCAAGTCACAAAAAATGTTATTTTAATTCAACAAGTAAAGAAAAAAAATTGGTCTTCTTTCGCACAGAATGTGAACACAAAACTTTTGGAGTAAACTGCTCAGAAACCTGCAGTGAAAATTGTGGTGGACCAAGCAACACCTGCAACAATGTCTATGGTTATTGTGTTTCCGGGTGTGTTGATGGATATCAAGGGGAAAGATGCGAGGACCGTAAGTAGAGAAGAGATCCGAAACCATTTTCTGTTGTTTTTTCTGCCTTTTTACTGGAGCATCACTTGTGTCTGCCTTTTTGCTGGAGCATCACTTGTCTCTGCCTTTTTACCGGTGCATCATTTGTCTCTGCCTTTTTACCGGTGCATCACTTGTCTCTGCCTTTTTACCGGTGCATCATTTGTCTCTGCCTTTTTACCGGTGCATCACTTGTCTCTGCCTTTTTACCGGTGCATCATTTGTGTCTGCCTTTTTAGCGGTGCACCACTTGTCTCTGCCTTTTTACCGGTGCATCACTTGTGTCTGCCTTTTTACCGGTGCATCACTCGTCTCTGCCTTTTTACCGGTGCATCACTCTTCTCTGCCCTCTTTGGTAGTGCACCACTTGTCTCTGCCCCCTTTGGTAGTGCACCACTTGTCTCTGCCCTCTTTGGTAGTGCACCACTTGTCTCTGCCCTCTTTGGTAGTGCACCACTTGCTTTAACCTTCTTTGATGGTTCTTCACATGTCTTAGCCTTCTTTACTGTTGCATAAATTTGATGGTGCATCAATTATCTTAGCCTTTTTGTTGGTACATCGTTTATCTTTACCTTGTTTGTTGGTGCAGTGCTAGTCTTTTGCCTTCGTTCCTTATTCAACCTTTCTCTTAGCCTTTTTTGCTGGTGCATCACTTGTGTTAACATTCTCTGCCTGGCAATAACTGTTTTATCATTTTTTTGCTTGTTTATCATTTGTCTTTGTTTTGTTTGCTCGCGTATTTCTTCTCTTAGCTTTTAGGTGAATGAGAAAAAACATTACAAAAATTAGACTTGCATGTTCTTGTCAGATATGTTTGCATACGGTTCAAGTTGTTTTTGTATTTCATTTCCTGTTTTCAAGGCTAAAAGTGTGTCGTTTCTGGTTCGTTAGTGGAACATCAATTGTTTTCTTCTTGTTTGCAGGTGCATAGCTTGATTTTTTTCTTCTTGGCTGGTTCATCATTTGTCTTCGCCTTCTTTGTTAGGCATCACTTGTTTAAGCTTTGTTTCCTGGTGCATCAATTTTCTTCCCCTTCTTTGTTGCGACATCACTTGTCTAAGCCCTCTTTGCTGGTGCATTACTTGTCTTAGGCATCTTTATTGTGGAATCACTTGTTGGAGCTTTGTTACCTGATGCATCACTTGTCTTCCCCTTCTTTGTTGCGGCATCACTTGCATTAGGCTTCTATGTTGCGGCATCACTTGTTGAAGATTTGTTTGCAGGTGCATTACTTGTTTAAGCCTTCTTTGCTGGTTCATCACTTGTCTTAGGCTTCTTTGTTGCGATATCATACTTTTTTACTTATACTGATAAGGTACCAGAGTAGTTTAGTGTCTATTGATCTATAATTTGTCTTTGTCCAATGCTTCAGTCAGTTTTGGGTTTAGGCCCGAACATGTAAAATCTAATGACAATATTACAAATTATTTTTTCCAACATTTAGAGCGGCTCTAAGTAAACTGGTTCAGACATACACGCTCATAATACCATAATCGTGAACTTATAGATCTGTTTTTATAACGTATATCGAATAAACATACCACCATCCGTAAGATAATCGTTCAAGATGTTTGATCATGCTTTGTAATATTTACCAACCCCTCTTCTTTTTTTTAAAGAAACAAACAGTTCTCGAGTTGCTGCATATCTATCACTTGCTCGCGAATGCATAAAAATCGAATAAGGTTGACCAGAATCCTTAACTAATCGAACCTAAAGGCAGCTCGCACAGGATAATTTTCAATAATTTTCGCTTATGGGATGTTCCATTAAAATATCATTTAGCTTTAGATCATAAGTGTGAAGCTAGCAGCCGATGAAAGCTTCCATCCCTGTCATACCTAGTTTAATAGTTCACAGGTGTGTTACACCCAGCTGTCAGTGATATAAAGGAAAAAGAAAAACACGTCACAATGTAAATTGTTTCATTGTACTTAAAATCCAGTTCTGAGAAATATATTAATTATGGTGTCTGAGCAAGGGTTAAATTAACACATAATGGTGAGGCATCGTTTTTTCGCACTTATTATTTTTTTAAACTCATTCAACACGAAAAAAACTGTATTAAAAAGAGAGAACGAAAACAAAAAGCATGTCCTATTTTTTCATGCAGCATGCGAAGACAATAAATTTGGAGCAGATTGTTCGGAAACCTGCAGTAAAACGTGTGCTGGGCCAAACAACACCTGCGATCAAGTTAATGGATCATGTGTTTTCGGATGTGATGATGGATATCAAGGAGAAAGATGCGAAATATGTAAGTAAAGTAGAACTTATTAGCGATTATCAATTATGATAGATATTATTTTTTTTTCTTTAAAATTCATTTTCTAAGGTGAATATATAACTTGACTTGAACGTCGCTTTTTATTTTTAACTAAGTTTACAGGCATACCTAAGTTCTAATTCAGTCAGTCAACAAGTTGAATAATTTAAGGTTTTTATCGTAATCGCTTTTTTTTTTAAAAGGTAAAAAAAAATGAATTGACTTGAAAATACAATATAGAAAAAATCTTTTGAAAATATTATTAAAAGATAAGATAGATTTAATAATCACCACAAAAAATATGCTTTAATGAAATATATATATATATATATATATATATATATATATATATATTAATGATATGAACCGTGTTTTTAATGAGTCCTTACTATGTTAATATTCCAGTCCTACATTCAAAACTCGAGAAAGAATTTTTCTACTCATGGATAGCAATAATCAGTTCTTCAATATTCGTGCTGGTAGTTTTGACCTGCTCTATGATGTGCGTTGCTATTCAGTAAGTTAAACTGGGTCCGTGTATTAAAAATTTTTTTGTAAATGAATTATAAGAACAATCGCAGTAGTTGCAGTAAATAAAAAAAACACATTACTTGATATTTATGATTTTATTTTCAATAATTTCAAATCAATATTTTTGCAGATTTTCTATAACGTCTTACGATTTAACAAATCGAAATGAAAGAATTCATAAAATTCCTCAAATACCTAGTTTAAAATCGTGCATTGATAACTTAGTTGATGATTCTGTTAAAAATTGCAGAATTTTGGTTATTCTAAAAAAAAAATTGTCCGGCAAATTTGTCAAAAAAAAAATAATAATAAAAATAATAATGATTATAATAATAATAATAATAATAATAATAATAATAATAATAATAATAATAATAATAATAATAATAATAATAATAATAATAATAATAATAATAATAATAATAATAATAATAATAATAATAATAATAATAATAATAATAATAATAATAATTAAACAGCTAAAGGAGATTTATGAAAGTGTTGATTAGCTTGCCTGTTTCGTCAATCATTTAGGTGCCGAGCTCTTTAGCCTAGGCGAACATGAACGCACACGCATCGCTATCCCTTTTCGCTTTCAGTGTTTTTTTTTTTAATTTTTTCTACTTTGAGCCACGTATATAGTCCACCAAGTATTTTTAAGCTGCTATTCCTGCTGCGTTTTCCATCGCTCATTCCAATTGTCAATTAATGTTCTGATTTCTCTATCCTCATTTAAGGCAAATATCTAAAAAAAATCATGACCAAAAAAAAAAATTATACAATAGGTTACAATCTTGAAGATAATGGACTATGGTATCTAAATAAAGTCTGTTTATTGGCGCATGATGTTTCTTAGTCTATTCGAATTAAATGTCATAATATAAAATTACAATTCTGGGTGAGCAAATATTTTAACATAATTTTATGTGTATAATTGTATTTCAAAATTATTCAATAAACATTTTTCAGAAACTCATATCAAAAAACAAGCTCTAAAAGCTCCTTAGACCATGAAGGAACGATGATTAGAGGTTCATATCCTCATGGGAGCTCTTTGGTAAATGAAACTGCCGGTTCGTTGTCACATGAAGAACATTCCAATTTCCACGTTCGCTTTGAATCACATGAGAAAGATTCCAATGTCCCTGCTCGCTCTGTCTTAATTAGAAATCATTCCAACCTTTCTGCTGCTTCTCGCTCAGTTGAGGAATTCTACGAGACTGAAACTGTTCCTTTTGACGATTCTTTCCCTGTTGTTTAAGGAATTAAGGATTTTTAATCAGTCATATGAAATTTTTAAACAATACATAAAAAGGGGGGAAAAAGGACTGATATTTTTTGAGTCCGTAAGCTTTACACAATTTAATAAGGTAAAAGAATTTCTTTAAAAAAATTCTTATAAACTTCATTACATAATATTTTATATTTGTCACTGTCACTTGCGAAACATTCAAATTATAATAAAAAATGGTCATAATGGTATATGTTTGATTAGAACTGCTTATTTACTCAACTATTAAATTAAATTATTAAAATAAAAATTATCTCGATTTCACGAAGACGACGATGACGACGACGAAGAAGAAGAAATAGAAGAAGAAGAACAAAAAGAAGAAAAAAAAAGAAGAAGAAGAAGAAGAAGAAGAAGAAGAAGAAGAAGAAGAAGAAGAAGAAGAAGAAGAAGAAGAAGAAGAAGAAGAAGAAGAAGAAGAAGAAGAAGAAGAAGAAGAAGAAGAAGAAGAAGAAGAAGAAGAAGAAGAAGAAGGTGGAGGAGGAGGAGGAGGAGGAGGAGGAGGAGGAGGAGGAGGAGTAGTAGAAGAAGAAGAAGAAGAAGAAGAAGAAGAAGAAGAAGAAGAAGAAGAAGAAGAAGAAGAAGAAGAAGAAGAAGAAGAAGAAGAAGGAGAAGAAGAAGAAGAAGAAGAAGAAGAAGAAGAAGAAGAAGAAGAAGAAGAAGAAGAAGAAGAAGAAGAAGAAGAAGAAGAAGAAGAAGAAGAAGAAGAAGAAGAAGAAGAAGAAGAAGAAGAAGAAGAAGAAGAAGAAGAAGAAGAAGAAGAAGAAGAAGAAAAAGAAGAAGAAGAAGAAGAAGATGGAGAAAGATATTTATTATAAAAACAGTTATCGAGAATATTTTTGATATTTTATATCTATAATAAAAACTATATCGACATGTTAAACACTTTTTTTTCTTTTTTTTTTTAAATAACCATTTACTAAAAATGATGTACTTTACTTCTTGCATTTTTTTGGTGATGCTGTGCATTCAATTTACTAATATCAAATACATAATATTTTTTTTTCTTTCATTGATTTTTTATTAAGAAGAAGATTGATTTCTTTGTGATTATTATCCGAATCTATTATTTAACAGAAATTAACATTAATATTTTTTACATTAACTTTTGAGGAAAAAAAAAGAAAAGGATAATTTAAAATCTTTAAGTTTAATGGGATTAACGCATACTTTTAAACATGACAATTTAAAAAAAAGAAAAAAAAAACTTTCTTGTTTCAATTTAAACTTGTCACATGTTTTTTTTTACAGTTTTTCTTTTATTCCTTCCTTCATACAGTTACACATCTTTGCGTCCAATTTTTTTTAACGAATTTTTTGCCTAATTTTATTGATCTTAATTGATTGATTAAAATAATTGTATGAAATCAGATGTGCTTGTATTTTATTATGTGTGTTTGTAGTGGGGTTTTTATATTTTGATCATGTGCTTTTTGTTTCTTTATGAATAGTTTTCGTCGTCTCAATATTTTTCAAATTTATATGTTACGTGAAGGAATACCACTTTTGTCGAGCAAGCGCTCACCGTTTGTATACATTTAAAACGACCGAAACAAAACACTTCGCAAAAAAAAACAAAAACAAAAACAAAAATAAAAAGAAATCCACGAAATACCTTAGACCTGTTATGCAGGTTGTTTCTTAAAATATGAATTCATACAATGAGTATAAGAACTAAAAATCCTAATCTCTTACTTTAACAGTTCATACAGTTATAAAGTATTTAGAAACTAAAGCCTAAATAAAAAAAAATAAAAACGACTATACTTACCGAAAGTGAAATTATAATTGGCAGGAAAGCTTTGAAAACAACAAGCGAAAAAATCACTCCACGCCACCTCCCATAAAAAATACATACATGTTTAAACTTACACACACACACACACACAAACTTGAATATGCCCTACATTGAGGTCCATGCCAAATACATGGGTAAATGGGGTCCAAGGTAAATATCTCTTATTTTGTTTTTAATTAAATTTAAACAGATACTCCATTACATCATTTTATAAAAAATCGTTTGAGTTCTCAAATTAAGCAAATATTAAAAGTTGTATTCACGTTTTTTTTTTTAAATTGAGGTCTTTTCGAACAATGGGGTCTTTGAGAGCTATATTTAGAATATGTTTCACACATAAAGCAGAATGTGGAATTTAGGGTCATATATTTTAATTGACAGGTAAACAATCAAAATGCAGGTCCCTATAGCATCTCTTTTTTGCAAAATGTGCATTTAATGTCATGTAATAATAATTGATATTAGACAAAGAACCAAATGATAGGATAATTTGTACATTTTACACTGTAGCTCATCTCAGCACCAAATAAATGGATCAGACTGTCCACTGCAGAGGAGCTAGATAGCAATAAATGTAGAACTTTCCATGATACAAGACAATTTGCCTTGAACCCAGGGCCTATAAGTTTTTGGTTGCAAAATATACATTTAAGTTTTTGCTATCTAGAACTTTGCTTTGTTCTGGGGGAGATTACAGTTTTTAATTGTGAAGACCTATATTTTCTTAATTTGGTCCAAAGATATGAAATTTAAAAGTGTTTTCAAACAAAGAAAAAGAGGCAAAAATATGACTTTAAAAATTGGATTAGCGCAGAATGCATGCAAAGAGTGATCTGTAAAACTATTTACCAAAAAAAGCAACAAAAAATAAGGCAGGGCAATTTAAAAGACGATATTATTTTTTTAACAAAACAAGTATCATAGACATGAGATTAAATAACAACATGAATGAGTGTCATACACAAGTAATCAGATGGTAGTATAAACATAAATCTAAAATTGATACAGTACATTATATTAATAGTAATAATACAAAACCTTTTTGCAAAAATTGTTTCGTTTCACTTGTCTTAGAAAAGATCAATTAAGATTTTCTATGTGTTCATGAACATCAAGTGTGAATTAAAATATACCGTGGTTTTTTTTATATAGAGAGGAAAATAAGTCCTTATCCTGCTCCATTTCTTTCCTTTTAAATATAATTACAACCTTCACCAATTTCTCCCTGTATATCGATATAACATAATAATCAAAGGAACTGATATAACAAATAATGATACGAAAATTAACCAAATCAATGTATTTAAAAGATAACTTTTTCCTGAGCATACAGGGAATGGGGCTGCAATTTTTTAAAGATTAGTACTGAAATATAATGAACAATGTCAAAATTTACATATATAACATAGTTTGACTTTGAGGGTCAAATCAGAACATCCTTGAAAATATGATACTTTTTATATCAGCCATCCCATATTTATAATGATTATTTAAAAAAAAAGAAACGCCAACATATGTCTCGCGACCAGTCCTAATTAGTCGGATGTCGCATATTTACATTTTATGGTATTCATATTTAGACCAGAGCATTTACCTGAGCTTCGCAACGGTAAAAATTGCACGAAAATACCACAAGTCTCCCAGGATAATTATATGCAATATTTTTATCTTACGAAATAATAAGATAAAGAACCATATATTGAGTTTTAAATGCCTTGTTCCAAAATGTATATTTCTGACATCCGACTCACTAGGACTGGGCGTGAGACATATGCAATCCTGAATGTAGTGTTATAGCTCTTGGATAAAGCAAAAAAAAAAGCAAATTAGAGCACATATCTGTCCATTAAAAATACTTTTAAGCACATCAATTTGTATTTCACAGATTATTTCAAAACAAAAGTATTGATCACTTAATAATTTTCTTGAATTCAAGTCCCCTGTACATGTACTTTCTACGTGCATTATAATAATAGTAAATTTTTATAGCTCTCCCATACTCATCATGATGTAAATAAAAAAAATAACGTAATATATATTATACTCCATCCTACTTCTCCTTTCACCTTTTAAAATGATGTGCAAAATACAAGATGAAACTCCTGTCTAATTTTATTCATAACATACAAGTTTTAGTGTTGGAAGTAAAAAATACCGCTGCTGTCATTAGACCCAAACGATGTCCAGAAAGTCTGTTCCTCTTTATTTGTGCCTATTCTTTTTTACTAAACTGTACACAAAATCTTTGACATTTTTCCATGTCCTGTTTTGCAAAGCATGTTCCATCTGTATGGCTTTCAGAGCTTCATCTTTTCGAGGAACTCTGTTCATGAGTACACAACTATTAAGTTGTCTTCTGATAGCATCAACCTCCTCTTCCGTCCATGCTTTTCTTCTGAATTTTTGTTCTGTGCTACTCTAGATATCTCAGTTTCATCTTCATGCCCTGTTTATCTTTTTGTAAGGCTTTGTTTTTTTCTCATCCTCATAGCGTGAATGTCAGCGCTTTCACTCTGTGTTGCCCCTCGTTCACTTGCAGTGTCACTGTCAGCAGTTGCATCTGTTGTTGCATCAATATCATTCTCCTCATCAGAGCTGTTCCCGCCGTCTTCATCATCCAATTCTTCATCCACAACCCCAAGATTTTCTTTAGAAATTGTAATTCCTTTGTTTACCGATAATAGAATCTTGGCAAGCTCGGCTCTATCCATCACCTCAATAGGTTGTCTGTAGACGGATCGGTGTACTCTTATGTCATGCCCTAAAAATGTTGCAAGTTGGTCTTGCTCCCACTTTGAAATATGAAGTGTCTGTGACAATGTTGCTACCTGCTTCCTTAATTGAGTAAAGGTGAAAATTGATCCATCAGTAACTCCAGCTTCTTTGGCATATTCTTCAATCACATCGGGACCTCTGTAGGGTCTTTCACCACTTCGAGATGCAAACAAATAAGGACTCTCAATTGGAGGCTGTAGCTCTATTCTGAGCTGAAGGATGCGTTGAATACTATGTGTCATCTGAGCTTTCAACAATACAGGGCCATTCCTATTGAACTTTCCACGTATTTCAATACGACTAAAATGGTTTATTAGCTTTTTTTCAGTTTCTGTGAGGCCTTGCAACATTTCTGGGTTAGTAAGAACGCCGCACTTTAATCCACGATGGAAATCCTCAATCTTTATTCTCTGAACTTCACCGCCACGTTTCCTATTAAACAATGAGATTGAGCAAAGTGTTGCCTTTCCTAGAGTGGCATAATCTTTTGCTCCTACTTTCTCCTCGAGCAAATGGTGTACTTTTTCTATATCAACACAGGCTGGAACAACACGAGGTTTGTTTTGTCTAGCTCTATGAATTGACTGACCTGCTGTTGCACTGATGTAATCACACCAATCCCCACTGAATAGTCTTTCAAAAACCTCTGCCTGCTTTCTCAAGCCATCATCTTTTTTTTTGCTTCTGCTTGTAAAATCCTCCCACATTTCTTTAAAGAATAACAAAGTTTTAGAGCCAGTGTGCCTTTCTTGAACTGGTGTGTTTCTTCATTAAATTCGGCAACTTTTCTCACACAAGACAGCAAAAAGTCAAAATTTGCAACATTTAGTGCCTGTGTTAAAGATTAAATCCTCATTTGTGTGTCCTCCCTCAAGCATTCTACAAGACGTGCTAATTCTCTCATGCGACCACTTATGTGATCTGCGGTGTGTTCCTCTAAATCTCTCTTATAATACATTCTTTCTCCAAAGCGAAGAATAAGATCATCATTCATAACGCGTCTTAGAATATTATCTTTCTTCATGTTCGAGAGGAATGTCTTGTAGAAGGCCTCAGAAATGTTTTTTGGCACAGGCATCAATAGTCTCCCTTGTTTGAGAGCACCACCTCTTGTTTGAACAGCTCTTGCTACATTTTGGGGACAACTTTTCACGTGCAAATGTAGGAGTTTGCTTCCATACATTCCTTTGCAGTATGGACAAGCCACATATGTGTCTGCACCACGCTTTTTTGATCTATATTTTGGTATAATGTTTTGGATGTTACCAGCTCTGACTACCTTAACATTGTGTTCGAAATCCCCTTCATTCAACAACATTCCCCATGCTTTTCTTCTTTCCTGTGACCCCTTAGGGTACATCAAAACCCTTTGAACATCAAATTCACTATTGTGGACATTCTCAAGGTGTTTACTCATTTTTATAATTTTTTTTACAGTACATACAACAATGTTTTTATCCCACTTTTTTCGAACTTCATCTGAGGTTCTAGAGACTTGACATTCATCACTCAGCATTGGATAGTCACTCAGCATAGGGTATTCAACACTGGACTGTGAGTTCTCAACAATATCGGCCGCAAATGAAGGTTCTACTCTGGAGATTCATAAAGAAGATAAGATAAAAAAAAAACATAAATGGGGACAGCAAGGGCACACTGTAAACTAATATGCATTTGTAACATTTTGACAGATTGAGAGTAGAACAATTATAGATAACAGTCCAAGCTGCTGCAAAATTATCATTTAAAACCAGCCAGACTTACAGTAATCAAATTTCTTCAACATTCTGTAACAGATCAAGAAAAAAAAAGGAACTAGAGGCTCTGGGTAAATATTCTGTATCCTGTCATATTTCAGCTGTGTAAATATATAAAGGAAAGAGTCGCAAAAAATGATGTTTAAATACTGCTTTTCTTTGCATGCACTTCTTTTTGTTCGTTTGTTTGAGGATTCAATGTCAGTCATCAGAAACTATAAAAGCT
>JAWDGP010003556.1:32500-43912 GCA_033675545.1 Elysia crispata
AAAGGGAGTAATATACTCAGATAGACATCAAAACAAAATATATATTGAAAGTGAGAACAGAGAGCTAACGGACACAGACATAGAGCAAGAGAGATTGGGTGAGGGACAGAGAAAGTGAGTGAAAGACAGAAACACGGATCGGTGATTGTCAATTGGAATTGAGTTTAACTGCTAATCGTAATTTCAAGCTGAGTTTAGCTGGTGATTGTTATTTCGAGCTGAGTTTAACTGCTGATCGTTATTTCAAGCTGAGTTTGACTGGTGATTGTCATTTCGAGCTGAGTTTAACTGCAGATCGTTATTTCAAGCTAAGTTTAGCTGGTGATTGACATTTCGAGCTGAGTTTTATTGGTGATTGTCATTTCGAGCTGAGTTTAGCTGGTGATTGTCGTTTCGAGCTGAGTTTAACTGGTGATTGTCATTTCGAGCTTAGTTTAGCTGGAGATGGTCATTTTGAGCTGAGGTTATTTGGTGATTGTCATTTCGAGGTCAGTTTAACTGCAGATCGTCATTTCAAGCTGAGTTTCGCTGGTGATTGTCATTTCGAGCTGAGTTTAGCTGGTGATTGTCATTTCGAGCTGAGTTTAGCTGGTGATTGTCATTTCGAGCTGAGTTTAACTGGTGATTGTCATTTCGAGCTGAGTTTAGCTGGTGATTGTCATTTCAAGCTGAGTTTAGCTGGTGATTGTCATTTCGAGCTGAGTTTAACTGCTGATCGTTATTTCAAGCTGAGTCTGAGCTTAACTGCTGATCGTTATTTCAAGCTGAGTTTAGCTGGTGATTGTCATTTCAAGCTGAGTTTAACTGGTGATTGTCATTTCGAGCTGAGTTTAACTGGTGATTGTCATTTCGAGCTGAGTTTAACTGGTGATTGTCATTTCGAGCTGAGTTTAGCTGGTGATTGTCATTTCGAGCTGAGTTTAACTGGTGATTGTCATTTCGAGCTGAGTTTAGCTGGTGATAGTCGTTTCGAGCTGAGTTTAACTGGTGATTGTCAGTTCTAGCTTAGTTTAGCTGGTGATTGTCATTTCGAGCTGAGGTTAACTGGTGATTGTCATTTCGAGGTCAGTTTAACTACAGATCGTTATTTCAAGCTGAGTTTAGCTGGTGATTGTCATTTCGAGGTGAGTTTAACTGGTGATTGTCATTTCGAGCTGAGTTTAGCTGGTGATTGTCATTTCAAGCTAAGTTTAGCTGGTGATTGTCATTTCGAGCTGAGTTTAACTGCTGATCGTTATTTCAAGCTGAGTCTCAGCTTAACTGCTGATGGTTATTTCAAGCTGAGTTTAGCTGGTGTTTGTCATTCCGAGCTGAGTTTAGCTGGTGATTGTCATTTCAAGCTGAGTTTAACTGGTGATTGTCATTTCGAGTTGAGTTTAACTGGTGATTATCATTTCCAGCTGAGTTTAGCAGGTGATTGTCAGTTCAAGCTGAGTTTAACTGCTGATCGTTATTTCAAGCTGAGTTTAACTGGTGATTGTCATTACGAGCTGAGTTTAACTGCTGATTGTTATTTCGAGCTCAGTTTAACTCCTGATCGTTATTTCAAGCTGAGTTTGACTGGTGATTGTCATTTCGAGCTGAGTTTAACTAGTGATTGTCATTTCGAGCTTAGTTTAAATGGTGATTGTCATTTCGAGCGGAGTTTGACTGGTGATTGTCATTTCGAGCTGAGTTTAGCTGGTGATTGTCATTTCGAGCTGAGTTTGACTGGTGATTGTCATTACGAGCTGAGTTTAACTGCTGATCGTCATTTCAAGCTGAGTTTGACTGGTGATTGTCATTTCGAGCTGAGTTTAACTGATGATTGTCATTTCAAGCTCAGTTTAACTGGTGATTGTCACTTGGAGCTGAATTTAACTGCTGATCGTTATTTCAAACTAAGTTTAGCTGGTGATTGTCATTTCGAGCTGAGGTTAATTGTGGATTGTCATTTCGAGTTCAGTTTAACTGCAGATCGTTTTTTCAAGCTGGGTTTAACTGGTGATTGTCATTTCGAGCTCAGTTTTATCAGTAAATTTTGTATATTGTAAAATTTTAATCAATGATTAAGAATATATATTTCTTTTTTGCTTTAATAAAAAATGCATTTTCTCTCTTCGAGTATCCTGAACTTAAGTTTAAAAAATATAAGCTACAAAAGTATAAATTTTATCGTTGCTTAAGTTTATCAATCCAATTATTCTATTAGTTATGTGTATTTTTTGTCCCATAAGTTCTTGAGTAAGTTCATGACATAATTTTTCGTCGTTTATCTTCTCATAAGTTATGTAAAGTTTCGAACAACAAGCTCTCAATGGATATCGTCCCCTAAGCTCTGTATATGATTCAATCCTATTTTTGCTTCCCTTTTTTTGTCCCCGAAGTAAGAAACGTGCAGAAGAAGAAGTAGGTGCCTGTGAAAGAATATCGCTACATGTATATTACAATAACGGGGGATATGGGAGAAGAAAACATGTTTCTCCTTGATTACAAAGTTATACCTAATGAATGGTGGGGTGGATAAATGGTGCAAAAGGTTTTATTGGTGGTCCAAAAGGACAGTGTTAATTTCTAATCAGAGGAAAAAAATGTTTTTATATCGGGAGGGTAAAAATATTCTCTCAATCTTTCTTTCGCCCTCTGCTTTAACCTTTCTCTCTCTCCTTGTCTCTCCCCTCAACTCTCTCTCTTTCTCTGTCTCTCTGTCTCTCTTCCTCTCTCTCATTAAATTATGCTTCTTTATGTTTTCGTCTCTTTCTGGATACCTGTATTTCTCTCTGAATTTCTTTACTCCCTTTCTTATAATGTCACTCTTCAGTTACTCCCTCTCCCTCTCTTTGTCTCAAATGACTGTCTAAAACATTTTCCCTGGATTATAATCTGTACTCTATTTTTCGTGCATAATTACATTATTATAACCAATATATAAGTATATTACACTATTCGTCATTTCTATGACTCTTAAGCTTAATTTATATCGCAATTTGGTTGTTGTCCTACTAGTTTTTAACTGGGATTTATCTCAGACACTGGTGGTGTTAAAAGTTATACATAAAGTAGCCTAAGCTGGAAACTGCGTTGAACTAGTGAGTTCTCATCGAGGGACACCAAACAAAGAGAAGTAAACCAGAAGAAATATTCCCGAACATGGAAAAAAAGAATATTACTCACAGAGGACGATTTTAAAGATAGGAAAGAGTAGAATGACCACGAGGTAGAGATCTAGGTGTAATGGACATGAGCCAAAATAGTAAAATTGTTCATATCCAAGAAATGTTAAATAACATTCTGAAAATAAAACAGAAAAGATTCTCGAGCTATATAGACTACAAACACCACTATAATAAAGTGACAATGCTTAACCGAGATGGCACAGAAGAGGACAGACTCTGGTTTGTCACCGTGATAGGACAACCACAGAAATGCTATCACTGTGGCAATACCCGACACTGGCCGACGTCCTGCCCACAAAGAGCCATTATATGAAGCAAAACAAAACTAAAGGAGGAAATAGGGAAAAACATAAGAAACAAATACAAAAAAATATGCGCATAATGCGGAACAGGAAGAGGAATCAACACGTACATATAACCAAAGATACATCCCACCCCCCTCATAAGAATAGCAAGAAGAAAAAGAAAATAAAGAAGGAGCAAATTATGAAGAAAAATAAAATTTAAAGGAGAAAGAAGAAGAAGAAGAAGAAGAAGAAGAAGAAGAAGAAGAAGAAGATGATGATGAACAAGAAGAAGAAGAAGAAGAAGAAGGACACAGAGCGTCTGTATCTGTAACTAAATCTTACCTTCAATGTTCATGTGTTTTCCCTGTCTCTCTACAAAATTCATCCACTTCGTTCATGTTTTCATGTTGTAGTTGGTTTTTTTAACCGAAGTCGTTCATCTTTTATGTATACCTACTTTGGATATCAGTTTGTCAATATCCATTCTTTTTTAAAAGTATTTTACTTTTATATTATTTTCAAAAATTAAGAATGATAGACGTTATTTGTATTATCTTATAATTAACCCACTATTGACTTTGGTATTTTTAGAAAGACGAAACAACCAAAATAAAAGTAACTCTTGTCCAATACGTCTTCTTCTTTAGAAGACAACCAGTGTCTATCCCGTGAGCTGTCAGCTAATGAATCAGAGGTCCAGGGGAAACAAGGGTGTAGGTTGATGTGGGATTGTTTGACGGCTGAGGAAGAAGTTGTTAACAATCTCGTCCAAATCACAAATCTAGATGGTTATATTTTTCTAACAATGGAATGACCAGTTGTTGGATTTATATAAAATATTCAATTCTGGCCCTCTCTATCCCTCCCTCGCTGTCTCTCCCCCTCCTCTCTCTCTCTCCCTCTCTCTCTCTCTCTCTCTCTCTCTCTCTCTCTCTTTAATTCTACTTTCCCATACCCCCTCTCTTCTCGGTCTGAATGAAAAACTGATTAAATTTTATCTTTAGATTTACAAAAGAAGTGAGGCAATCCATCTGATTAATTGCAATAAATAAATTTATTTTGAGATAAAAACTTTTATTGTCAAAACGATCGAAATACGCCAACTCTCGTTGGAGGATGCAAGTAGAGACATAGAAGTAGTTTAGTGTTGTCCGACATTTAATTGACACCGATCATAAATAAGTGATTGACAAATTACTTTTCGAAGAGAGAAAGAAGAGCAGAGATAAAGAGAAAAAAAAGAAAAAAAAGAGAGAGATTTACTGAAAAGATATATTTATTAAAAATTAAAACTAAGTACAATTTATTTGAACTTCAGCTAGATCTAGTCTGCTAATACATGAAGCCCCATATACCTTTCAGGAAATATCTACATAATCCAATACAATCATTACAAAATAAATATATGACGTATTAAACTCTAAAAACTGTTGCTTACACTTTGATTTTGCTACGTTTGATAAGTCAAATCCAAATCTGAGCATCTAAATTTTGATTTTCTAAATACAATTTATTTTCAGCTTGGAAAAATTTCACATGTCACCTTGTAGGTTCGACTTTTCCCCAATCTTTCTTTTCGTGCACCTTCGCTCTATCCGAGCTTGGCTGCTGGCAGAAAAGACTGAGTGCATAGGTTTCTCCACCCGTCTATTGTTATCGGTTACGTCATGAAAAATACGTCAAGGTTTGTCCACCCAAGCCATCGTATCGAATACTTTTATTTACTGAATTTCGATATAATTTCCCCCTTAATAGGAGTAACTGAGTACAAAACATTTTCCCTCTGTGTTTGCGGGCTGGGGACCGTCACATATATACATTTTCCATGATTATTATATGTGGCCACATTAAAAATGTTTTGATCGTAAAATAAAAATGCTAAAAGTCATTGAGCATGCAATATGTACAGGTTTAAAAGAGTTTGTAAGACATTTGCTTGACGTATTCAAACTTGGTGATTTTGCCTTCTTTGTACTGTTTGGAGACCTTGTCCCAGTGTGATTCTTTCTTGAGTTTTTTTTGTCTTTTTTTTTTGCTGGTTTCCCCTGCTCGATGGCGTTGAGTTTCATTTGTGTCAGTACTTGCAGACTGTCCAGTTTGTGTAAAAATTTGAAAATATTGGGATTGTGCCCATTCATAATGTCTTGGAAATACATTTCTTGTGTCTTCAATTGAAGTTGGACACTTCGGATATTGTTTTCGTCGTTCTTGATAAAGCGACTGTCGAATCGACTCGAATTCGTTTGGCATGATATCCAGAGGATCCTTCTTCAACACGTTTATTATGATGTTCGATGCTTTTTCCTCAGGTTCCTCTCTAGCTCTCTTTTTACACCTCTGTTGTAAGTCCTGTTTTTCAATGCTATGCTCTGACTCAGCAGCATGATTGTGAGCTCCGTCTGCTCTTAGGACCATAGTAATGTCTTTGTCTGTTGAAATTCGCTTTGTACATTTAGTTTTTTTACAAAAGCTGCACTTCCACTGTATCGTTGTTTTGTTCTTTTTTAAAAGCACAAATTTGTATCCATCGACCAGAGGTGCCAGGGTTGAGAACTTGGTTTCATAGGTTTTAAACGAGACATCCATCTTGACAGTAGAACGGACAGAGCAAAATGATTTCAAAGTTACACACCAATTGTGTGTGTAGATAAAATGTCACCTACACTTATTAAGTTACACAGCAAGACCATTTCACAATGTTTCTCTCTCTCTCTCTCTCTCTCTCTCTCTCTCTCTCTCTCTCTCTCTCTCTCTCTCTCTCTTGATTTCAATTCAAGACAACCTATCCACAACACACCAACACGCAGGGTTTCAACCTATCCACAACACACCAACACGCAGGGTCGTGTAAGCCTTGGGCTCACAAAGCAATACCAAACAAACACACGGCCTACCATTGACACAAATAGGGCCTGGAAAGCAGTGTTACACCATAACGTAGACTATCTTGCACACGTATGGGAAAGGAGGCATAATACTCGATACATAAACGAGTATCAATTCAATATACAAATCGATACTCGGGTGGACAAACCTTGATCCAGCCAAAACTACATTTTCGGCTGTTACGTCATGGGTGGAGAAACCTTGAGCCCCCGAAAAGACTAGAGCTCGATTCTGTTTGGAAATTGTGAGTGTTGCAAGCACAGCGTCCTGCTTGATCAGTCTTGCACAAACAGGCTTGTGTTTGCTGTAGGGTCACAATAGAGAAACTAACTAGATCTATCCTGCGATACCAGTCACTCTCAGCCTGATCAAGGCTAGAGGAGCTTAGATTACTAAGGTTTACCAGAGCAACCGCGTCTCTCTCTCTCTCTCCCTGTCTTTCTCTGACCCTCTCATCCTCACTGTCTCTCCCTCTCTTTCTCTCACCCTCTCCTCTTCACTCTCTGTCTCGCTTTCTCACCCTCTCCTCCTCACTCTCTCTCCCTCTCTTTCTATCATCCTCTCCTCCTCACTCTCTCTCCCTCTCTTTCTATCACCCTCTCCTCCTCACTCTCTCTCCCTCTCTTTCTATCATCCTCTCCTCCTCACTCTCTCTCCCTCTCTTTCTAGAACCCTCTCCTCCTCAATCTCTCTCCCTCTCTTTCTTTCATCCTCTCCTCCTCACTCTCTCTCCCTCTGTTTTTCTCCTCCTCTCCTCCTCCTCACTCTCTCTCCCTCTCTTTCTATCATCCTCTCCTCCTCACTCTCTCTCCCTCTCTTTTTCTCACCCTCTCCTCCTCACTCTCTCTCCCTCTCTTTCTATCACCGTTTCCTCTTCACTCTCTCTCCCTCTCTTTTTCTCACCCTCTCCTCCTCACTCTCTCTCCCTCTCTTTTTCTCACCCTCTCCTCCTCACTCTCTCTCCCTCTCTTTTTCTCACCCTCTCCTCCTCACTCTCTCTCCCTCTCTTTTTCTCACCCTCTCCTCCTCACTTTCTCTCCCTCTCTTTTTCTCACCCTCTCCTCCTCACTTTTTTTCTCTCTTTTTTTCTCACCCTCTCCTCCTCACTTTTTTTCTCTCTTTTTTTCTCACCCTCTCCTCCTCACTTTCTCTCCCTCTCTTTTTCTCACCCTCTCCTCTTCACTCTCTCTCCCTCTCTTTCTATCACCGTTTTCTCTTCACTCTCTCCTTCTCTATCTAGTACCCTTTCTTCCTCAATCCCTTCCTCTCTTTTTCTCACCTTCTCCTCCTCACTCTCTCTGCCTCTCTTTTTCTCACCCTCTCCTCCTCACTCTATCTTCCTATCTTTCTATCACCCTCTCATCCTCACTCTCTCTCCCTCTCTTTCTATCACCCTCTCATCCTCACTCTCTCTCCCTCTCTTTCTATCAACCTCTCCTCCTTACTCTCTCTCCCTCTTTTTCTATCACCCAATACGACTCACTCTCTCTCCCTCTCTTTCTAACGCCTCTCCTCCTCACTCTCTCTCCCTCTCTTTTCTCACCCTCTCCTCCTCACTCTCTCTCCCTCTCTTTCTATCACCCTCTCCTCCTCACTCTCTCTCCATCTATTTTTCTCACCCTCTCCTTCTCCCTCTCTCTCTCCTTCTTTTTCTATCACCCTCTCCTCCACACTCTCTCTCCCTCTCTTTCTCTAACCCTCTCCTCCTCACTCTATCTCTCTTTCTTTCTCTTTCTCTCACCCTCTCCTCCTCACTCTCTCTCCCTCTCTTTTTCTCCCCCTCTCCTCCTTACTCTCTCTCCCTCTCTTTCTATCACCCTCCTCCTCACTCTCTCCCTCTCTATCTATCATCCTCTCCTCCTCACTCTCTCTCCCTCTCTTTCTATCACCCTCTCCTCCTCACTCTCTCTCCCTCTCTATCTATCATCCTCTCCTCCTCACTCTCTCTCCCTCTCTTTCTATCATCCTCTCCTCCTCACTCTCTCTCCCTTTCTATCTATTACCCTCTCCTCTTCACTCTCTCTCCCTCTCTTTCTCTCCTCCTCACTCTCTCTCCCTCTCTATGTATCATCCTCTCCTCCTCACTCTCTCTCCCTTTCTATCTATTACCCTCTCCTATTCACTCTCTCTCCCTCTCTCTTTCTGACCCTCTCATCCTCACTCTCTCTTCCTATCTTTCTATCATCCTCTCCTTCTCACTCTCTCTCTCTCCCTCTCTTTCTATCATCCTCTCCTCCTCACTCTCTCTCCCTCTCTTTTTCTCACCCTCTCATCCTCACTCTCTCTCCCTCTCTTTTTCTCACCCTCTCATCCTCACTCTCTCTCCCTCTCTTTTTCTCACCCTCTCATCCTCACTCTCTCTCCCTCTCTTTATATAATCCTCTCCTCCTCACTCTCTCTCCCTCTCTTTCTATCATCCTCTCCTCCTCACTCTCTCTCCCTCTCTTTTTCTCACCCTCTCATCCTCACTCTCTCTCCCTCTCTTTCTATCATCCCCTCCTCCTCTCTCTCTCTCCCCTCCTCCTTTCTTAGCTCTATCCTATTTCTCTTACCTTCTCCTCCTCACTCTATCTCCATTTTGTTTTCCTCTCTATCTCTCTTTGGGTTTAACTCTCTGGAGTTAACTTATTTTTTTCCTATTGAATTTTTCCTCTTACCCATGTTCCAAAAGTTTAGGTCTTAGCACAGTGTGCATTTGTTTTTATTTAGGCTGAAATTTATAATGATGTAAAGAACTTGAGTTTTGTTTCTTTATTGCTAAATTTTCATAGAAAAAAAAAACTTCCTAGTCTGATTTTTTAAAACAAAATATCACTGAAATTTGTAGATTCAACTCCCCAGTTGGTGACAGACAAGCTTTGTGTAACATTGTAGTAAAATTCTTAAGACATATGTTGTTGTTTTGTTTTTGATTTTGTTTCTTTTTTTCCGCCCGGACACAAAATTCTATATTTGTTGAGGTTTAGTATTATATTCTTTACCTTTCATACCAATTTAAATTGCAACCAATTTTTTATACCCTTACCTAACTATCTATCTCCTATGGTATATTGGGAAAACCTTTTTTTTTTAATTTTTGTATGTTGTTCTATATTTGGCAAGTTTCACTGTAAAACATTTTTTTAAATTTATTTATTTATTTTTTTTTAGATTTTGTTGTTGTTCTCGTCTTGTTAATTCATTAAAATTAGTTTGATCTCATTTTTTAAATAGCTTTTCGGAGTGCATTTTTTCTTTAATATTTAAACATAGTATGTTTTTTTTTTCTCTCACTGATTGTTTTTGTTTGAGACGATAAGGGAAAATATTCTCAATAGTGTATTTTCATTCTTTCGTTTCTTTTTATAAAATTTTCATAAAATTGTTCAACAATTTCCATGACTCGATAGTTTTGCATTTCCTCCTTGTATTATTTTACATTGTGCCTGGGTCATGTCAGTTTTTTTTATGCTTTAAATTCGGTTTTATACTACTGTTCGTGAGGAATATTAACATAATAAAGATACAACGGGATTTTCTTTTCACAACTCAGTTGCCTAACATCATGGGTCAGATTTAAAAAAAAGATAGAAAAAAAAGGTTGACATTTTTTACTTGCTTCACTTCATCAAAATAAGAATTAAGATGATTGCTACGTGCGATTTTCATAAACCAGACACAAAACTTTTCAGATTAGTCAATACTCTTTATTGAACACTAATTCTGATATTTGTTTTTGTTTTGCGCGACCACTATGTGTGTAGAGCCACTCTCATGGAAGAGGAATTGAAGTCATACAGGAAAAAAAATGATTAAATTGTTTGAGACCATGTTTAAAAAAATCTTCGCCAGTGTTATCACACAGATTTTCCAATTTTTTAAAACCTCAAAACAGCATTATCCAAGTTATAAGACTTATTGATCATGTTTATAATTCGTTTACTTTCCAAAAGTTCGGGGGACATAGTATAAAGAAAAAAATCAGTGTCTAAGTCATTATGATGAAATACATGTATACATTTATTTTGTTTTACACCGGCCAGCTTACGTAATTTTGATAATATAAAAGTTGTGAAAAAAAATTGATAAGATAAAAAGCCACTGTTATTGTACAATTGTTAACAAAAAAATGATTTAAGTAACAACCTTTCAGTTAGTTTCTGCTCTTTGAGCAAGTGATAAGGAATGAAACGGAAATATAAGAATATTGTATGAGGCTTTATATAGCTTTGTTATGATCAACAGGTATCAGGTGCAAAGAAAAGAAGAAACAGTAAGATAAAGTGAAAGAAAAGTATTGTGATATAGCGTCACATACGAAAAGTGATAAAGGTTAATTTTAAGAATCATATATACATATTAATTAGGTCAAGTATTTATTAAAAAAATCAATCTAGAAATAAAAACAAATTTTCAGTTACATATTATTAGGTCAAAGATTAATCATAAGATATCTTTCAAGTTAAAAGATGTATAAACGTTTGTTACAGATAAACATAAACGAGTGTGTATACAGACATACAATTCAAGGAAGCCATACGTCACTAATACAGATGATATATAAATGTGGAAGTTGTGTTGGGATACAATCATTGGATAAAACGACGAAAAACTTCCAATTTTGATAGAAAAATCTGCGTCATTTTTAAGCGATAATTGATGTTCTAAATCAGCTCTATTTGACAGACTTAGAGTAAAAATCTATGTACAGGGAGCCATGTCAAAAATGACTTGTTCTATTTTTTTAATATTTCATTAATACATAAAATAGATAATCCTTGTAAATAGCTTTCACAGACTAAAGAGAACTTGAAAATATAAAAGTTTCCTAGTAACACTCCAGTCATGGTAAATCACTTTCACAGACTTAGTCCTGCTCTAGTTATAATATTCTACTCTCTTCATTTGAAGAGACACTGAACTCCTAAGATTTTATTAGGAAGACGTCAGTCATGAGAAATTACTATCAAGGACTTAAGAGACAATGAGGCAAAAGGAAATAATTCCTGGTATCCCAAAAGTGACCAGAATTTTCAAATTGTTCATAGGTCATAACAGACTATGAACTCACAGAATTAGATAATCTCTACGCTGGCCCTGTGGCT
>JAWDGP010003557.1:0-17092 GCA_033675545.1 Elysia crispata
GCCGAAAGAGAGGACAGGTCGCTAGAGAGAGCACCATGCCATATAGACTTGTCAGACTATTTTGAACGTCTGGGCTGAGAGAGAAGACAGATCGCTAGAAATAGCTCCATGCCATGTGGATTTTTCGGACTTTTTTCAACTCGTGGGTCGAGAGAGAAGACAGGTCGCTAGAGACAGCACCGCGTCAGGTAGACTTGTTAGACTGTCTGCAGTGTGTGGGCCTAGCGAGATGACAGATCGCTAGAGACAGCACCGTGCCATGTAGACTTGTCGGACTATTTTCAACTTGTGGGCCGAGAGAGAAGACAGCATCAAGTCAGGTAGGTTTGTCAGACTGACTTCAGTGTGTGGCTCGAGTGAGAAGAGAAAGGTCCTTAGACATAGCACTATTCCAGGTAGTCTTGTCTGACTTTGTTTAGTTTGGGGCCCGAGAGAGTGAGAGAGAGAGGGAGGGAGAGAGAGAGAAAGAGAGAGAAGACAGGTCGTTAGAGACAGCACCATGCCAGGTAGACTGAAAGTTGAGTGATATGAAACTCGCTAAGGATGATTATCAACCTTAGCGATTCTTTTCAAAATAATAAAGTACTTTTTTTTCTTTCTTTCCTTCATTTCTGTCTCTGTCTTTCTGACTTTTCCTTCCCTCCCTCTCTCTCTCTCTCTCTCTCTCTCTCTCTCTCTCTCTCTCTCTCTCTCTCTCTCTCTTTCTCTCTCCCCCCCCTCTCTCTCTCTTTCTCTCCCCCCCCCCTTTCCCCCCCCCCCTCTCTCTCTCTCTCTCTCTCGCTTTCCCTCTTTTTCTTCTGCCTGCATATTAGAACCAGGTGTGGTTCACAGTGCATACTATTTATTAAAGCATTGATTTAAATTTTTGAATTGGATCGTTTTTCTTAACTGCAGAAAACCATAGTCGTATAGAAATATGTCTGTTGCCATGAAGATCTGTCCAGTTTGCTACTTTGCCGTCTCTCTTACTCAGTCTCCGTGACTCGTTAAACTCGTGTTTGAGAGATCCAGCAAGAAGTTCATATGAAACAACACAATGTCAATACCTCGAGCTTATTCCGGAATGAGAAGTCAGACACTTTGACAACTAAAACCGGCTCGGTTCATGCTTGGTACACGCAACCCTCTCCTAGCCTGTCAAGAGACAAGACAGAAAGAAAGAGACAGGGGGGGGGGGGGAGAGAGAGAGAGAGAGAGAGAGAGAGAGAGAGAGAGAGAGAGAGAGAGAGAGAGAGAGAGAGAGAGAGAGAATATCTGCTGATATAAGTAAAAGAAGGCATAAGCTCAATTCCGTCATTCTCTCTGATTATATCAAGACTCAATTTCGCTGTGGCGCTTGGTATAACATAGTTTTAGTATGAGCAGTTTTCTTGAACATACATCTGAAGCGTTTGGAAGTTGCTTGCTACTACCAAACAGCGACATAATCTGGAGTGTCCTGGTAAGAGCGTGTCTGCATATAGTAACTAGTAATCTAGATTTAGTATTCTAATTATAATCCTGACATGGTGACTGTCAAATGCGGATTTTCGTGATGTTTCTATTATATAATCCATACATGGTGACAGTTAAATCTAGATTTTCATGATGTTTCTATTATGAAATTCAGAGATATTGATTGTCAAATCTACATTTTTATGAGACATTAAGTCTGCTAACGGTCAGATCCAGATTTTCATGATGTTGTTTCAATCAAAACCTAGAAAGCAGACAGTAACTAGATTTTCATGATGTTTCTATTGCCTAACCCAAGTTTAGTCTACTCACTGTTGGATTAATTTAATATTTTCATAAGCGCTCTTTTTATATGAGCCAGACGTGATGAAATATGATCAGCCATGTATATTTTTAAAGGATTGCGTGATGCTCTAAAGCTACGAACCAGTGAAGTACATGATTTTATACACAGAAGGATTCGGGTTAAATATTTTGTCATCCAAAAATAAAAAGAATACAGAATTTAAAAAAAGCAAACAAAGAAACAATCCAAAGCAATAAAAAAAAAAAAAAAAACGAACGATGACAAACAGACATCTTTTAGAAGCTAGAAGTGTGTAAGGTGACCAGTCCACACATGTCAGAAAAATTAAGCCCTGAGAAAAACAAAAACAAACAAACCAGCCCATCAGTCATGAAGATCTCTTCATTTTCTGTTCAGTGAATTTGTGTTGAGTTCTTTTGATAACGACGAAACACTTTAAAGAAAATGATAAAACATTAAAAAAGGTGTAGAAAAAAAAACAAAACAAAAAGTCCCCCCAAAACAAAAGCATAACACGCCATCGGTTTATGCAGCTTCTAATACTCTCTCTCTCTCTCTCTCTCTCTCTCTCTCTCTCTCTCTCTCTCTCTCTCTCTCTCTCTCTCTCTCTCTCTCTCTCTCTCTCTCTCTTTCTCTCTCTCTCTTTCTTTGTGCCAACTATACTGCGTATAACCCCACACCCCCGTCCCTTTCTTTCTCTCATAAAATTTGATAAAAAAAAAAGTTAAAAAATAAACACCGAACATCTTGTAATGATATGCAAATGTCCAAGTGTGATCCGGTCATCGAAACAATGAGCGCAGATCCCAGTTCCCAACACGACCAATTTCTTTTCTAATTCACTTAATTCCAGAGCTTGCAAGAGGGACGCATAGATCTGCAGCGAGCTCAAAACTCTCAGCCAATTAATAGCCTCGTTCTGAGAAATTTTTAGTCGGCCTTAAAGGCTGATTGCTCTTGCGTGATCGACAAGCTAATGAATCCCTGCAGACGAGAAGCTAATGAATCTCGGCAGACGACCATCCACCACTACCGCCGGTCCTGGGGCAGTCAAGGATGATGTCATATGGTTTCTTTTTTAATATTATTTTTGTGTTTGATAATGGATACACCACGGATGCATTTACACAAACATGATATTGAATAAAGACTGACATATTACATGCAGGGAGTGGGATATATTTAACACCGGACAAACCATACATATCCGCTGTAACTGGATGTAACTTGTGGATGGAGTATATCCAAGACTAGACTAATATTATTCAATGTAAGATGGCTTGATTTTTGTGTATCACTGGTGTGTATACTGAAATCAAGGTCGCCAGAATTATGTGTATCACTGGTGTGTATACTGGCACCACGATCGCCAGACTTGTGTGTGTCACTAACGTAAGTTCTGACACGACGATCGCCAAACTTGTGTGTGTCACCGCTGTGTATACTGACACGACGATCGCCAGACTTGTGTTTGTGTCATCGCTGTGTATACTGACACGACGATCGCCAGAATTGTGTGTATCACTGGTGTGTATACTAACACCACGATCTCCAGACTTGTGTGTGTCACTAACGTAAGTTCTGACACGACGATCGCCAGACGTGTGTGTGTGTTTCACCGCTGTGTATACTGACTCGACGATCGCTAGACGTGTGTGTCACCGCTGTGTATACTGACATGACGGTCGCTAGACTTGTTTGTATCATTGGTGTTTATACTGACATGACGATCGCTAGACTTGTGTGTATCACCGGTGTGTATACTAACACCACAAGCGCTAGACTTGTGTGTATCACTGGTGTTTATACTGACACAACGATCGCTAGACTTGTTTGTATCACTGGTGTTTATACTGACACAACGATCGCTAGACTTGTGTGTATCACCGGTGTGTATACTAACACCACAATCGCTAGACTTGTGTGTATCACTGATTTTCATACTGACACAACGATCGCTAGACTTGTGTCTATCACTGGTGTGTATACTGACACCACGATCGCTAGACTTGTGTGTATCACTAGTGTGTATACTGACACCACGATCGCCAGACTTGTGTGTGTCACTAACGTGTAAACTAAACTACAACCACGATCACTGAACGGAAAGTACTATATGTGTCACTAGAGGGTATTATCAAACCATTATCACTAGACTTATATGTGTCAGTGAAGGGTATTATGAAACGGCGATCACTAGACTTATATGAAATCAAAATAGAAAGCAAAAACCCCTCACTTGCTGGATAAATTGGTAATTATTAAGGATCCAAAATGATGCTTGTGTGTCTATAAATAGTATAATACAAAGTCTGAAAGGAAATAGGCACACGACTTTATAATTATGGGACGAAAAAGAAATAATAAAACTATTATCAATTTAACACATATATATATATATATATATACTACTAAACGTTTCACTTTGTAAGTTTCGTCAGTATTATTACAAAGTCGTGCTTTTTGTAATAATACTGACGAAACTAACAAACTGGAACGTTTATATGTTAAAATGATAATAGTTTTATTATTTCTTTTTTGTTCCGTAATCATAAAGTTGTGTGCCTACTTCCTTTTAGACCTACAACTACTACCGTCTCTTCGTGTGCAGAAGAAGAGGACATTTATCCAAGACCACTAGACTTATCCAGAAAATGAAAACATAAACATTGATGGGTAAGTGCAAAGAAAAAGGAAGGTGCGGGGCAGCAGGGCTTGAATGGTTTAAAGAGATAAATGTCCTCTTCTTCTGCACACGAAGAGATGGTAGTAGTTGTAGTGGCAACAGTAAATGCAGTAATGCAAGATTAAAAACTTAATGATAATGATGTTCTTTATTTTAGCTAAGAGCAACAAAACTTACACAAAAATATTAACAATAACGTGGTTTTGTTGTCTGGGATACAAAATCCAGATACCATCATCCGTTGGTGACCATCTGTCTGACTCAGCCATCTTTTCTGTTTTGTATTTTAACGCTCGATGTGTTGTGACAAGTCCAGCTACTGAGCACGTACGATTGATACCGTCATATTGAAGGCAAGCAGTAGGAACTCTTGGGGGAAAATAAAAACACGAAAAGCTTCAGAAACGTAAAACACGCGGAACAAATTCCAGTATTCTAATCTTCCCAGTGGCAGAATTTGACACCGCGTCTCCCAAATTTTTACGGAAACCCAATCTAGTTGGCTGAAAGGCTGCATCTCTAGCAACTACACTGAGTGTTTATATTATGTAAATAACAACAAAACGCAGCTCCGACTAGAAGTCAGATGTAACAGTAAGGTTAAAGTATATACAGCCTCTCTGGTTGTAATAAACAATATACCGGCAGGCTGGCTGCGGGGAAACTATATCAGCAGGACAAGCATCTGCGATTGGTTCAAGTCTCTCACTATTCGCCAGACCTTCTTCTCTTTTTTTTCCTCCCTCGGATTTTTTTTTCGAATTATTTTCGCCGCGTTTTTTTTTCTGCACTTGCTTTCTCTATCCGCGTCTCTTCCTTAGCCCATTCATCCTACTTTTCTTTCCTTCCTCTCTACTCTCACCCTTCCCCTGTCATCGCACTCTTACTCTCCTTTTGCCTCTTCTGTGATCCTTCTCTTCTCTTTTCTTTCTCTTTGCATCTGTTTCTCATCCTACTCTTTCCCTCTACCCCTGTCAGCCTACTCTACCTCTCTTTGTTCTCATCAATACCAATGATGCCATTTTGTATCTCACCGTACTCCTTGCCTCTACCCCTGTCATTCTAATCTTCCTCTCTTTGTTCTCATCAATACTAATGATTCCTCTTTGTATCTCATCCTACTCTTTTCCTCAACCCCGTTCACTCTAATCTACCTCTCTTTGTTCTCAGCAATACCAATGATACCATTTTGCATCTCACCCTACTCTTTTCCTCTTCCCCTATCATCCTATTCTTTCCCTCTACCACGGTACCGTTGTCACTCTCTATTTCTCTTTGTTCTCAGCAATACCAATGATACCATTTTGCATCTCACCCTACTCTTTCCATCTTCTCCTATCACCCTACACTTTCCCTCTTCTAATGTCACCCTACTCTACATTTTTTTTGTTTCTTATCATTACAAATGATTCCATTTTGTATCTCACCTTTCTCTTTCTGTCTTCCCATGTGACCCAACTCTTCCTCTCCTCCCGTTTTCTCCACCAGTCTTATTACTACATATTTCCCTTTGTGTACTGTATAGCTTTCTTCCTTTCCTCTTTTCCTCTATCTCAGCTCTTCCAATTTCTTTTTCACTCCGCTTTCTGCCTACTTGTCTATTTATCCCTCTCTAACTCTCCTACTCTCTATCTTATCGGTTTGTACCCTCTTTCCCTTAATGAAATTCTCCTCTATCTCTGCTCTTCCTATTTCTTTTTCACTCCGTTTTCTGCCTACTTGTCTATTTATCCCTCTCTATCTCTCCTACGCTCTATCTTAACGGTTTGTACCCTCTTTCCCTCAATGAGCTGCGCCTGTCTCCTGCCTATCTCAGTATTCTGTACCCTCTTTCCCTCAATGAGCTGCGTCTGTATCCTGCCTATCTCAGCATTCTGTACCCTCTTTCCCTCAATGAGCTGCGCCTGTCTCCACTGCCTATCTCAGCATTGTGTACCCTCTTTCCCTCAATGAGCTGCGCCTGTCTCCTGCCTATCTCAGTATTCTGTACCCTCTTTCCCTCAATGAGCTGCGCCTGTCTCCACTGCCTATCTCAGCATTCTGTACCCTCTTTCCCTCAATGAGCTGTGCCTGTCTCCTGCCTATCTCAGTATTCTGTACCCTCTTTCCCTCAATGAGCTGCGCCTGTCTCCTGCCTATCTCAGCATTCTGTACCCTCTTTCCCTCAATGAGCTGCGCCTGTCTCCTGCCTATCTCAGCATTCTGTACCCTCTTTCCCTCAATGAGCTGCGCCTGTCTCCTGCCTATCTCAGCATTCTGTACCCTCTTTCCCTCAATGAGCTGCGCCTGTCTCCTGCCTATCTCAGCATTCTGTACCCTCTTTCCCTCAATGAGCTGCGCCTGTCTCCTGCCTACCTCAGCATTCTGTACCCTCTTTCCCTCAATGAGCTGCGCCTGTCTCCTGTCTTTATCAGTATTCTGTACCCTCTTTCCCTCAATGAGCTGCGCCTGTCTCCTGCCTATCTCAGCATTCTGTACCCTCTTTCCCTCAATGAGCTGCGCCTGTCTCCTGCCTATCTTAGCATTCTGTACCCTCTTTCCCTCAATGAGCTGCGCCTGTATCCTGCCTATCTCAGCATTCTGTACCCTCTTTCCCTCAATGAGCTGCGCCTGTCTCCTGCCTATCTCAGCTTTCTGTAACCCTTCTCACTCTGTCTAGTGCCCCGTCTCCATGTCTATCGAATTCCTCTATACCCACTGTCTATCTGTGTCAAATCCCTTATCCATATTTACTTTAATCCTTTATTTCTCTCTCTCTCTCTCTCTCTTCTCTCTCTCCTTCTCTCTCTCTCTATCTATCTATCTATCCAACTTTTTTTAATTTTAGATATCAGTACATTTCTATCTCTCGTGCTTCTGCCTCTTTCTGCCTATTCCTGTCTGTAGCTATATGCTCTCTCTCTATGTGTGTGTGTGTGTGTTTGCCCAGGCCTCTCTTCCTCTCTCATGTTTCCACTGCTAAAAGAAGAGGATAATGATGCAGGATGTTTAGTTTCTATCAGAATCCAGATCTAGCAACTAGATCTATCCAGCTAGCTCGTCTTGGCTGCAAGAATTCGTTTCTCTGCTAAACCACTTAACTTCATACCTGCCCGACACATCGAGGCAATCTGTCAGCACGGCGGACTAGCCGCGTCAGTCACAATCCAAGTCGATCCATCTATAGGTGGGATAATTCTACATACAGCGCTGACTGCTGGGAAGGCTGTCAGAGCGCTCCTTCCTTGTCCCGGCAAGCTACATCTAGACAGAGTGTATATAATAAATACATAGTTACTTGGTCTACCTGTCAGAGCGCTCCTTCCTTGTCCCGGCAAGCTACATCTAGACAGAGTGTATATATAAATACATAGTTACTAGTCTACCTGTCAGAGCGCTCCTTCCTTGTCCCGGCAAGCTACATCTAGACAGAGTGTATATATAAATACATAGTTACTAGTCTACCTGTCAGAGCGCTCCTTCCTTGTCCCGGCAAGCTACATCTAGACAGAGTGTATATATATATATATATATATATATATATATATATATATATATATATATATAAATACATAGTTACTAGTCTACCTGTCAGAGCGCTCCTTCCTTGTCCCGGCAAGCTACATCTAGACAGAGTGTATATATATATATATATATATATATATATATATATATATATAAATACATAGTTACTAGTCTACCTGTCAGAGCGCTCCTTCCTTGTCCCGGCAAGCTACCTCTAGACAGAGTGTGTGTATATATATATATATATATATATATATATATATATATATATATATATATATAAATACATAGTTACTAGTCTACCTGTCAGAGCGCTCCTTCCTTGTCCCGGCAAGCTACATCTAGACAGAGTGTATATATATATATATATATATATATATATATATATATATATATATATAAAAACATAGTTAATAATCTATCTGTCAGAGCGCTCCTTCCTTGTCCCGGCAAGCTACATCTAGACAGAGTGTATATATATATATATATATATATATATATATATATATATATATATATATATATATATATAAATACATAGTTACTAGTCTACCTGTCAGAGCGCTCCTTCCTTGTCCCGGCAAGCTACCTCTAGACAGAGTGTATGTATATATATATATATAAATACATAGTTACTAGTCTACCTGTCAGGCAGCCCTGGCCGGTAATTCGCCTCAAGAACCGCGAGAACAGCAAGAACCGGGCTTGGCTGTAGCGCAACAAACCAAAAAATCCTCTCCACCGTCCCCATATTCCGCTCTCGATCTCCACTTCGCGAAATTTCAACCACAGGCTACAACTATTACACGAATTTTTAAGTTTGCACTACCTGTTTAATTCACCTGAAACCTGAATGTAAAAGATGCCCGCATTTCTTATCAGGCCAGAATAGAGAACATTGGGTTTTACCTGTAAACAATTGCTTACAACTGACTCTTGAAATTTTATTATTTGCCAATTTTGAAATATTCCACACTGAAGGTTTAACACCTATGTGAGGCGGAATAATTATGCTATTTACAGGTCGAAGGACATCAAGTGATTATTGAAATAAAAAAAAAATAAGATTTTTTTTTGTTTCCGATGTAGACAATTATAATTTATTGCAACAAGGTAGCAAAAATTTTAGATCAAAGACAGCATTTAATTTGAAAAGCATTTGGGCAATTCGTCGTTTTCGTATCGAGCACTTTTTAAAACACAGCTCCTTGGAAGCAAATACCACAGACGTTGAGCTAAAAACTTTTCAAGGCTCGATGATCCCCAAATGCACAGTGAGAATTGCATTTTGTTTTCAGAAAGATCTCAAAATTTATTCTGTACATCCAGATAAGTGTATTAACAAATCATACCCCTATAACAAGAAGATTTTTTAATTCCCAGATAGCATAAAAAGTTCCAATAAATGGATACTTCAAAATTTTGTTGAATATTCATATTTCTGGATTCATCTTTTTTTCCGACGTTTTTGTGGTTTTAAAAACTTTTGTAAATTTTTAACTAATTTTAATGGGTTTGGTTCTTTACAAAGCATTACGTTTATCTGTTTATAAATATTTTAATAATCTTCACAAGCGTCTTTAAAAGTTCATATTTAACAATGGATAACGTATGACATACTAAAATTTTAGATCAGAAACGGCGTGCAAGTTTGGATAAGTTGTAAATTAAAAAAGTTCTATGATATTTTACCCCATGTTTCTCTATAACTGTTTTAGGGTCAATTTCTTTGAAAAACATTGTCTATTCCCAACTGATCATGGGTTTAAAATAGAAAAGTATATAAGAAACAAGTTTTCTTTACACTAAAATGCCCATAAGATTATCACTAAGCAACGTAAACTTATGCAAAAAATATCACCGGTGTACTTCAAGAATTATAACATCGGCGTCCTTTACAGCCATACACATGTCACAATTTCAGCCGATTGATCCAGTCGTACATATTTATTTTTAACAGTGTCAGCATCGCTTTTGAAGTTTCGATTGGTTTTAACGCTCAACATTTTCTCAATGATTATTTTTTTTTAATAGAGAAAAGAAAGACTTTTCACCCTCCCTTACGCAATATTTCAATCTAACATACTCTTTTTATTTAGTATCTTGAAATATTGCTGAAAAACTATTAAATCAGTGGAATTTCTCTTAAGTAATCGGACATACATAAAATGTAATTAGTACATAAACTCCTGATAATACAACTCAACAGAAAACAAACATTCATGACATATTTCACTGCAGTTCATAATTAACTAGAGATTTGTAAACAGTTCTCTATACAGTTTCTGAAATTGATCACTGCATGTTTCTAGAGACATCTCTGAGCATGTTTAAGACGGGGGTCGCTGAAAGTTTGTAGAGGGATTTCTATACAGGGTTAAGTCAGGGGTTGTTATATGTTTGTAAGAAATCTCTGGACAAGTTTTAAAACAGAGTCACTGCATGTTTGTAGAGAGATCTCTATACAGGTTTAAAACATGGGCCGCTGTATGTATGTAAAGAGATCTCTGGACAGATTAAACATATGAGTCGCTGCATATTTGTAGAGAGATTTCTGGGCTGGTTTAAGACATGGTTCGCTGTATGTTTGTAGAGAAATCTCTAAACAAGTATAAGGCGAGGGTTGCTGTATATTTGTAGAGAGATCTCTGAACAGGTTTAAGACGAGGGTCACTATATGTTCGTAGAGAGATCTCTGGACTGGTTTAAGACATGTGTCGCTGTATGTTTGTAGAGATATCTCTGGACAAGTTTAAGAAGAGGATAACTGTATGTTTGTAGTGAAATCTTTGGACGAGTTTAAGACATGGGTCGCTGTATGTTTGTAGAGAGATCTCTGGACTGGTTTAAGACATGGGTTGTTCTATGTTTGTAGATAGATTTTTGGACAAGTTTAAGACATGGGTTGCTGTATATTTGTAGTGAGATCTTTGGACGAGTTTAAGACATGGGTCGCTGTATGTTTGTAGAGAGATCCTTAGACTGGTTTAAGAACAGGATCACTGTTTGTTTGTAGTGAGATCTTTGGACGCGTTTAAGACGTGAGTCACTGTATGTTTGTAGAGAGATCTCTGGACTGGTTTAAGACATGGGTCGCTGTATGTTTGTAAAGAGATCCCTGGACTGGTTTAAGACATGGGTTCTTCTATGTTTGTAGAGAGATTTTTGGACAAGATTAAGACATGGATTGCTGTATGTTTGTAGAGAGATCTCTGGACTGGTTTAAGACATGGGTCGCTGTATGTATGTAAAGAGATCACTGGACTGGTTTAAGAACATGGGTCACTGTATGTTTGTAGAAAGATCTTTGGACAAGTTTAAGGCATGGGTCGCTGTATGTTTGTAGAGAGATCTCTGGACTGGTTTAAGACATGGGTTCTGGACAGGTTTAAGGCGTGGGTCACTGTATGTTCGTAGAGAGATCTCTGGACTGGTTTAAGACATGTGTCGCTGTATGTTTTGAGAGAGATCCCTGAACTAGTTTAAGACATGGGTTGCTGTATGTTTGTAGAAAGATCTTTGGACGAGTTTAAGACATGGGTCGCTGTATGTTTGTAGAGAGATCCCTAGACTGGTTTAAGAACATGGATCACTGTATGTTTTGAAAGAGATCCCTGAACTAATTTAAGACATGGGTCGTGTATGTTTATTGAAAGATCTTTCGACAAGTTTAAGACATGGGTCGCTGTATGTTTGTAGAGAGATCCCTGGACTGGTTTAAGAACAGGATCACTGTGTGTTTGTAGAGAGATCTTTGGACGAGTTTAAGACATGGGTCGTGTATGTTTGTAGAGAGATCTTTGGACTGGTTTAAGACATGGGTTGCTGTATGTTTGTAGAGATATATTTGGACTATTTTAAGACGTTGGTCGTGTATGTTTGTAGAAAGATCTTTGGAAAAGTTTAAGACATGGGTCGCTGTATGTTTGTAGAGAGATCCCTGGACTGGTTTAAGAACAGGATCACTGTATGTTTGTAGAGAGATCTTTGGACGAGTTTAAGACATGGGTCGCTGTATGTTTGTAGAGAAATCTTTGGACAAGTTTAAGACATGGGTCGCTATATGTTTGTAGAGAGATCCCTGGACTGGTTTAAGAACAGAGTCACTGTATGTTTGTAGAGAGATCTTTGGACAAGTTTAAGACATGGGTCGCTATATGTTTGTAGAGAGATCCCTGGACTGGTTTAAGAACAGGATCACTGTGTGTTTGTAGAGAGATCTTTGGACGAGTTTAAGACATGGGTCGTGTATGTTTGTAGAGAGATCTTTGGACGAGTTTAAGACATGGGTCGTGTATGTTTGTAGAGAGATCTTTGGACGAGTTTAAGACATGGGTCGCTATATGTTTGTAGAGAGATCCCTGGACTGGTTTAAGAACAGGATCACTGTGTGTTTGTAGAGAGATCCATTGACTGGTTTAGGAACAGGACCACTGTATGTTTGTAGTGAAATCTTTGGACGAGTTTAAGACGAGGATCGCTGTTTGTTTGTAGTGATCTTTGGACAGGTTTAAGACATGGGTCGCTGTATGTTTGTAGAGAGATCTCTGGACAGGTTAAGAACAGGGTCACTGTACATTTATAGAGAGATTTCTGGAGTTTAAAAAGAAGGATCTCTGTATGTTTGTAGATATTTCTGAACAGGTTGAAGAACAGGGCCACTGCATGTTTGTAGAGAGACTTCTGGACAGCTTTACGGAAAGCGTCTCTATATAATATGTAGAGACATCTCTGGATAGGTTTAAAATAGGGGGCGTTGCATTTTTTTAAAGAGATCTCTTTTCGATAAAAAGATAAACTTTGTATAATCAGTTAGATCACATTCTCAAAGACAGATAACGTTATGAATATTTAATGAGATAATTTTCTTATCAATGATAGAGATAACCAGTTGAAGGAACAATGGGTAAATTCTAGCAGCAATATAAGATTGCCAGCCTTTAAATCAATCAGCGAGACATGACTATGAGAGATAACTCTTCGAATAATAACGTGTGTCACCAGAGAGATGAAGCTTAGTTTTTAAACACATGAGGATAGAGCAACTATCTAAAGGGCTTACTTTACACACACTTACAGTTTCTCGGGCATGGCTGTGTAAAGTTGCACCAAACATATCAGCGTTGAGTCTTGGCTCAGACGATGTCTCCGAAAGATTTGTGGCTAGCATTGACTGTAAACCAGAGATACGTATCTAAAACTCAGACTTGCAGTGTTTTTACAGCAGTGTCTGGAACTCTCTCTGTCTTTGTCTTCTTTTAGAGCTACGCTATATAGAGGAGATGTCTCTCTCTCCGTCTTAACCCAGCCCCATCTACATTAAAAATACTCACCAGATGCTGACAGCTGAAAGCAAATAAATCTGCCAAGCCATGCCTTGTGTTTTAATGTTTTGGTTTTCTTTGCCTTTTGTCAACGCGGGTGTAGAGTTTGAACTTACCTGAAGGCTTGTCGACCCTATGTACACTGGCACGGAGTAACTTGTGGGGGTGATAGATTGAGTTGTTGCTGTTATAGTTTCAAACAGGCCGAACCGAACTGAGCCCATCCCACGCACGAACCCTGTGGCCTCTCGACTCCTACAACATCATCACCTGCAATTCGACTACAAGTGATAACTACCTCTAGCGATGTACAAACCAACACGATGTATTATTCCCAGAGGGTTCGGCCCACGCCTGAAGAGAGAACTTTCCCAGCATGCATGGAATACAGTTCAGATGAAGGTTTGCCTTGATTCTTCCTTTCTACACACCTTAGCAGAAAGTTAAAGGCGACTTAAGAGAAAAGTGACAATGAACACACACACACACACACACACCCTTGTAAAAAAAACAAACAAAACAAAACAAAAAAAAACAAGAGGGAATAATCTCATAAACTGAACAAATCTATGAGCGTCAAGAAAAAAACGGTGTACAGAAGTAAACAAGATTATTTTTTATTACGTTCACCAGGCGAGGCAGAACCTCATCCCTTTTCTCGTGTTGTCACCGCGACTAGGTAATAGTAGTAGTAGTAGTAGTAGTAATAGTAGTAGTAGTAGTAGAAGTAGTAGTAGTAGCAGTAGTAGTAGTAGTAGTAGTAGTAGTAGTAGTAGTAGTAGTAGTAGTAGTAGCAGCAGCAGCAGCAGCAGCAGCAGTAGTAGTAGTAGTAGTAGTAGTAGTAGTAGTAGTAGTAGTAGTAGTAGTAGTAGTAGTAGTAGTAGTAGTAGCAGTAACAACAATAACAACAACAAAAACAACAACAACAACAACAGCAAAAACAAGAGCAATAACAAATTGTAATATTGATAACATGAACTAAAGTTGCTTTTTTTCGTTGTAAATATGTTTTTTTTTTAATTTTATGAATTGTTTTAAGTGTTAATGACTATCATTTCTCTTATTGCTTTATTCTTATGTTTGTTTTGTATGGGTTGTTTTACTGCTTTTTTATTATTACTTTTTGTATTAAAAATAGTAAAATTCCTAATTTTAGATAACAACATGTGAGTATGGAATCCATCATGGTCCGTCTTAGCAATGCGTAAATTATTCTTCATAATTAAACACACTATTTACTATTCACATTCTTTTCAGATGTTTAGATAGTTCTAGAGTTCTCTTGCTTATATAAAGCTTAAACTAAGTAAAAGCAAATGAAATCAAAGTCTTTCCTCAGATCATAATACATAATATCCATCTACGAAAAGAATTAAGCTTTAAGAAAGAGGATTTGATCGCTAATAAGGACTTCAATACAAGTCAAGAGTCAAAGGTAGAGGAAATATGTAAACTCTTTAAACAGAAGATTTTAATGCCAATGCCTTCAGTACAAGTCAAGAGATAAAAGTAGAAGAAAGATGTAAACTCTTCAAACAGAAGATTTGATTGTCAATGCCTTTAGTACAAGTCAAGAGACAAAAGTAGAAGAAAAATGTAAACTCTGCAAACAGAGGATTTCAATATAAAGAGACGAGAGAGATCAAGGAGCAAGGAGTATACGACGTAGACCAATTCTGTAAATAAACACGCACGATGTGAGCAGGTTTTTTTCCGGCGGGCATTTGAAGCGCGTGCCTGTGAGAAATGTTGAGCAGATAACAAAGGTTTTCTGGGCTGCTCGGTTTGTTTGTAGAAATCTCTGGCTTGGAGGCCTGGGTCGGGAACACTTTAGAAATCTGGTTTATCCTGGCCTGGGCTTGCGTGGCTTCCAGTCAACTCTCCTGGATACTGTATACCACGATACCACCCACAAATGGGGGGCCAAGGGGGGCCAGAAGAAGGATACGATGTAGAATAGTATTCTGCTGTGAGTGTTGCGGGGAGGGGAGGAAGGTTACAGATCAGGTAACTTGTTGAAGCTTTGACTTCTGGACTTTATTTAGACGACAAATGTACAGATAAATAGGAAAACCTTAGGTTAATTTACTGCCTTGTGGGTGAGAGAGAGAAAGAGTAAGTGAGATAGATAGATAGTTAGATAGATAGATAGATAGATAGATAGATAGATAGAGAGAGAGAGAGAGAGAGAGAGAGAGAGAGAGAGAGAGAGAGAGAGAGACAGACAGACAGACAGAGACAGAGACAGAGACAGACACACACACACACAGATAGTGCGAGGTAGCTCACGAGATAATGCGTAGCATCAGAGAGATGAATAATAAAGTGTAGAGGAAAACGTTTAAGAGACACAAGAAGCCTCAGCTGAAGACCGATGGAGCATCAAACCTCTGGACGCTTTCCTCTCCAGGCTGACTAGTAGCGACACAGCCATACAAGTTTACACAAACAGCTGATGAATTTTTGGACCCAGACACTGTTGGTTAGTTATAGATGGTCTAGCAGCTGATCGGAACTGGTCAGTCTCGCTATGCATGTTAAACACGTATTTGCATATCTGTCCATGTAGCGTGGCTGGTACCTTTCAGGCCGTTAATTGTGTTAGACCACAACACGAGAATTGAGTTTACATTTACTCTCACTACAGTACAACCCGGCTAGATGTCTGTCTGCATATTTCTACACATCACCTTTTATCAACTTCGCACTTTCTTTCTGTTGCTCTCTTTATCTTTCTATCTCTATACCTCTAATTATTAGTTTTATCTTTTTTTTTCCTCTACCTACTATTATATTTAGCAACCATCGGTATGGGTCAATTATTTTTTCCTAGATCTTCTGGCTGGAGGATTGTGAGTGGGTCTCAGTGCTTGGTAACCACATGTGGTTTTAGAAATCCGGTATCTAGCTATCCTTCTCATAGAGAAAGAAGGATTTAAATTTAGAGAAAACTTGTGCGCTCCTTTTCTTGAAATACAAAAAAATCCTTGATTACTTAAGGCAGTGTCAGTCTTATTGTCTCAAAATTTACGATGTTTAAAAAAAGGTTATAGAACAATACTTGAACATGCCACTCTTATCTACTGTCTTGATTAAGAGACTTGAAATATTTTTGGACAATGTCCAATATATCGCTGTCTTGATGAAGAGACTAAATATATTGCGAGGAAAGATCTAAATATGTCACTGAGTCCACTGTCTTGATTAAGAGACTTAAAATATTATAGGACAAGATCTAAATATGTCACTGAATCCACTGTCTTGATTAAGAGACTTAAAATATTATAGGACAAGATCTAAATATGTCACTGAATCCACTGTCTTGATTAAGAGACTTAAAATATTATAGGACAAGATCTAAATATGTCACTGAATCCACTGTCTTGATTAAGAGACTTAAAATATTATAGGACAAGATCTAAATATGTCACTGAATCCACTGTTTTGATAAAATATTACAGGACAAGATCTAAATATGTCACTGAATCCACTGTCTTGATTAAGAGACTTAAAATATTACAGGACACGATCTAAATATGTCACTGAATCCACTGTCTTGATTCAGAGACTTAAAGTATTACAGGACAAGATCTAAATATGTCACTGAATCCACTGTCTTGATTAAGAGACTTAAAATATTATAGGACAAGATCTAAATATGTCACTGAATCCACTGTCTTGATTAAGAGATTATAAATATTATAGGACAAGATCTAAATATGTCACTGAATCCACTGTCTTGATTAAGAGACTTAAAGTATTATAGGACAAGATCTCAAAATGTCACTGAATCCACTGTCTTGATTAAGAGACTTA
>JAWDGP010003558.1:2500-12196 GCA_033675545.1 Elysia crispata
TTGCTCTTTGGTTTGCGTGTTGGTGTTGATGGTGGTTAGGGTGATATTGCTGTCGGTTATGTGTTAGTGCTGATGGTGGTTGGGGTGATGCTGCTATTGGTTATGTGTTAGTGTTGATGGTGGTTGGAAAGATGCTGCTGTTGGTTGTGTGTTAGTGCTAGTGGTAGCTGAGGTAATGTTGTCTGTATTCTGGTTATGTCATTGTTAGTATGCTGGTGGTGGTTGGGGTAATTTTTGCTTGTTAATTATGTGTTAGTGCTGGTACAGGTAGCTTCTGAGAGTGATGTTGCTGTTGGTTGTGTGTTAAGTGCTGCTGGTGGTTTGGGTGATGCTGCTGTTGGTTGTGTGTTAGTGCTGGTGGTAGCTGAGTGTAATGTTATGACTGGTTGGTTATGTGTTAGTGCTGGTGGTGGCTGGGGTGATGTTGCTGTTGGTTAAGTGTTAGTGCTGTTGGTGGATGGGGTGATTTTGCTGTTGTTTTAGTGTTTGTGTTGATGGTGGTTAGGGTGTTATTGCTGTTGGTTATGTGTTAGTGCTGGTGGTGGCTGGGGTGATGTTGCTGTAGTTGTGTGTTAGTGCTGGTGGTGGCTGGGGTGATGTTGCTGTTGGTTATGTGTTAGTGCTGGTGGTGGCTGGGGTGATTTTGCTGTTGGTTATGTGTTGGTGGCTGGGGTGATGTTGCTGTTGGTTGTGTGTTAGTGCTGGTGGTGGCTGAGATAATGTTGCTGTTGGTTGTGTGTTAGTGCTGGTGGTGACTTGGGTGATGTTGCTGTTGGTTGTGTGTTAGTGCTGGTGGTGAATGAGTTAATGTTGCGGTTGATTGTGTGTAAGTGCTGGTGGTGGCTGAGGTAATTTTGCTGTTGGTTATGTGTTAGTGCTTATGGTGGCTGAGGGTGATGTTGTTGTCAGTTAATGTGTTAGTGCTGGTGTGGTGGCTGGGGTGATGTTGCTGTTATTGGTTATGTGTGTTAGTGCTGGTGGTGGCTAGGGTGATTTTGCTGTTGGTTATGTGTTAATTGTGGCTGGGGGTGATGTTGCTGTTAGTTATGTGTTAGTGCTGAGTGGTGGTTGGGTTTATATTGCTGTTTTGTTATGTGTTAGTGCTGGTGGTGGCTGGGGTGAGCTGATATTTGCTGTTGGTTATGTGTTGGTGGCTGGGGTAATGTTATGTTGGTTATGTGTTATTGATACTGGTGGTGGCTGAGATAATGTTGCTATTGGTTGTGTGTTAGTGCTGGTGGTGACTTAGGTGATGTTGCTGTTAATTATGTGTTAGTGTGCTGAGTAGTGGCTGGGGTGATGCTGCTGTTGGTTGTGTGTGTTATGTGCTGGTAGTAGCTATTGAGGTAATGTTGCTGTTGGTTATGTGTTAGTGCTGGTGGTGGCTGGGGTATTGTGATGTTGCTGTTGGTTATGTGTTAGTGCTGGTGGTGGATAGGAGTGATGTTGCTGTTAGTTTGCGTGTTGGTGTTGATGGTGGTTAAAGGGTATTAATGCTGTTAGTTATGTGTTAGTGCTAGTGGTGGCTAGAGGGTGATGTTACTGTAGTTGTGTGTTAGTGCTGGTGGTGGTGGCTGGGGTGATGTTGCTGTTGGTTATGTGTTAGTGCTGGTGGTGGCTGGGGTGATTTTGCTGTTGGTTATGTGTTGGTGGCTGGGGTGAAGTATTGCTGTTGAGTTTGTGTGTTAGTGCTGGTGGTGGTTGGGTTTTATATTGCTGTTTGTTTATGTGTTAGTGCTGGTGGTGGCTGGGGTGATGTTGCTGTTGGTTATGTGTTGGTGGCTGGGATAATGTTGCTGTTGGTTATGTGTTAGTGCTGGTGGTGGCTGAGATAATGTTGCTGTTGGTTGTGTGTTAGTGCTGGTGGTGACTTGGGTGATGTTGCTGTTGGTTGTGTGTTAGTGCTGGTGGTGAATGAGTTAATGTTGCGGTTGATTGTGTGTAAGTGCTGGTGGTGGCTGAGGTAATTTTGCTGTTGGTTATGTGTTAGTGCTTGTGGTGGCTGAGGTGATGTTGCTGTCGGTTATGTGTTAGTGCTGTGAGTGGATGCTGAGAGTAGTAATGTTGCGGTTGGTTGTATGTGTTAGTGCTGAACATGGTGAATGAGTTAATGTTGCGGTTGATTGTGTGTAAGTGCTGGTGTGGCTGAGGTATTTATTTTGCTGTTGGTTATGTGTTAGTGTTTGTGGTGGCTGAGAGTGATATTGTTGCTCAGTTAATGTGTTAGTGCTGGTGGTGGCTGGGGTGATGTTGCTGGTGGTTATGTGTTAGTGCTGGTGGTGTTTGGGGTGATGTTGCTGTTGGTTATGTGTTAGTGCGTGTGTTGGTTTGGGCGATGTTGCTGTTGTTTATGTGTTTGTGGGTGGGGTGATGTTTGTGCTGGCATTGGTTATGCTATTGGTGGTTGGGGTAATATTGCTGTTTGTTATATGTTATTGCTTGTGGTGGCTTGAGTGATGTTGCTGCTAGTAATATGTTAATTTTGGTGGTGGCTGGGTTGACGTTGCTGTAGGTTATGCGTTAGTTCGGTGGTGCCTATGTTGACGTTGCTGCTGATTATGTATTAGTGCTGGTGGTAGCTGAGGTAGTGTTGCTGCTGATTATGCATTAGTGCTGGTAGTAGCTGAGGTTATGTTGCTGCTGATTATGTATTAGTGCTGGTAGTAGCTGAGGTTATGTTGCTGCTGATTATGTATTAGTGCTGGTAGTAGCTGAGGTGATGTTGCTGCTGATTATCTATTAGTGCTGGTGGTAGCTGAGGTGATGTTGCTGTTGGTTATGTGTTAGTGCTGGTGTTGGCTGGGGTGATATTGTTTATTGGTGTTGGTTAGGATAATGTTGTTGCTTTGGTGGTGGGTGCGGTGATGTTGCTGTTGGTTGAGTGTTAGTGCTGGTGGTGGCTGAGCTGATGCTGTTTTTAGTTTCAGTTAGGATAATGTAGTTGTTCTGGTTGTGATTGAGTTGATGTTACCATTCGTGGTGACCTGTTGCTATTGCTATTGTTGTTTTCTAGGAAAATGTGCTCCTGTGTATGTGTGTAGGTTGATGTTGTTGGTATTGGCTCGGGTACTTTGCTGCTGCGGTTGTGCCTGGGATGATGCTGCATGGCCTCAGAGCATACCTAATATTTTTATGAATAAAATTTTGTTTGTTAAATTTATTTTACCATCAATATTTTTTTCTTCTTTTCTTATTTCTAAAGACAAGCAGCTCTTACTCACAAGAAACTTCTGAAACTTTTAAATTGAATTTAAAGAGAAGCCCTTAAACCCTCAGGGCAAGGTCTACAAACATATAAGCCAAACCAGCTTCATCATACTGTTCCTATACTAAAAAATCTTACTTTGCATCAGAATCATTGTATAAAAGATACCCTTTGCATCGAAAACCCGAGAGTTTAGTTTAACCCTTACGACTTAGGTGACGTTGTTACTGAAAGTTTTACATCGAGCCACGTACAGTTATATCAGTATGCTCGCTGCACATTACCAAAAATAACAGCATAAACGTGACACAAAAGCACAGAGATCACTTCACGTACCTGATGCTTTAAGACATTTGCGAAAGCTTAAGACAAGTGCTACGCGTGTGAATAGAGTCTGTAAAGCATCCTTTTCAAGTGTTTTCTATTTGTGGACACAAGAATTATCATAATTTCTTCTGTGCGTCCTATCATATTACCGCAATTATTGCATATAAGTATTTTCTTTGAGCATCCCTTGTGACACTTGCAAACCGTCCAATGTAAAGCTTTTTTGGCTCGAACTTGGTATAGATGTACTGGCCAAACCAAAAATCTCAGAGCATAGTTTTTTAATACTCCTTCTTCTTCTTCTTCTTCCCTTCTTCTTTCTTCTTCATCTTCTTCATCTTCTTCTTCTTCTTGTTCTTCTTATTCTTATTCTTCTTCTTCTTATTTTCATCTACTTGTTCTTCTGCTTTTCTTCTTCTTCTTCTTCTTCTTCTTCTTCTTCTTCTTCTTCTTCTTGTTCTTCTTCTTCTTCTTGTTCTTCTTCTTCTTCTTCTTCTTCTTCTTCTTCTTCTTATTCTTCTCCTTCTTCTTCTTCTTCTTCTTCTTCTTCTTCTTCTTCTTCTTCTTCTTCTTCTTCTTTCTCTCTTCCCTTCTTCTTCTTCTTCTTCTTCTTCTTCTTCTTCTTCTTCTTCTTCATTACCTTCTTTTTTCTTCTTCTTCTTCTTCTTCTTTTTCTTCTTCTTCTTCTTCTTCTTCTTCTTCTTCTTCTTCTTCTTCTTCTTCTTTCCTACCCATCTTCCTTCTTCTTATTTTCATCTTCTTCTTCTTCTCCTTCTTCTCTTTCTTCTTTTCTTCTATAGCATTCTTCTTCTTCTTCTTCTTCTTCTTCTTCTTCTTCTTCTTCTTCTTCTTCTTCTTCTTCTTCTTCTTCTTCTTCTTCTTCTTCTTCTTGTTCTTCTTCTTCTTCTTCTTCTTTTTCTTCTCCTCTTCTTCTTTTTCTTCTTCTTCTTCTTCTTCCTTCTTCTTAATCAGATTTGTCTTTTGAGATGTTTCTTTGATCAAAGTCTCTTGGAATAGCATTTTTTTTTTTTTTTCTATTTTCTGTCAAGCCTTTAATATATATATATATATATATATATATATATATATATATATAGATATATAGTCCCATCCAGTTCTGTCTGTTCCCAGCCCCTCTACGGATAGTTTGATTCCCCCTTTCTTTGTTTCAGTTGAAAGAAAATAAATTTGTTTTTCCCCGTAACAGAATTTTTATGCTACCACCAAACACCACCACCAACAATTTATTAAACCACTTGCCCACTACTACCACTACATCCACACCCCTCTAATGCTACTACTACAAAAAAATACTACTACTACTACTACTACTAAAAACTACTACTACTACAACTACTTTTTTTTCCACTACTACTACTACTACTTCTACTACCTTACTACAACTACTTCTACTACTACTACTACTACTACTACTACTACTACAACTACAACAACAAAAAATACTACTACTACTACTACTAATACTACTTCTTCTACTGTTTATTTATTTACTACTACTACTACTACTACTACTACTTCTACTATTACTACTACTACTACATACTACTACTTCTATTACTAATACTACTACTACTACTACTACTACTACTACAAAGTTTTTACAATATAGCGTAAGAAGAACATTATTGAGGGGGGGGGGGGGAGGGGGGGGGGGGGGGGGGGGATAAGGGGGGTATATATAATTAATATATATATAAAGTATAATATATAATATATAATTACCACACGATTGGAAGTGATCTCTGGGAGAGAAGAAATTGCCCCCCCCCCCCCCCCCCCCTCCTTTTTTTTTTTTTTTTTTTTTTTTTTTTTTTTTTTTTTTTTTTTTTTTTTTTTTTTTTTTTTTTTTTTTTTTTTTTCCCCCCCCCCCCCCCCCCCCCCTTTGACTACTTTTCGAGGTCCAAACCTCGAACCTTTCAAGGTGTATAGGTCCTCTTTGTTCCTAAGCGAGACTCTTTCAGGCAGATATGAAATCGTAATAATAATAATTGCCATTACTGGGCAGACCGTATCTGCTATAAATATCTCTCCGAGGACGTCACTTCAGGAAACAAAGATAGGATGAACCGGTGTTTATTATTATTTTGTTAATTCTTCATTATTTGTGACTCGACCCTATCGTGTTCATGTGATAAATTGTTTGCTGAAAGGATTTAGCACTGTTTATCAGAGTGTTAAAAATAACAGTGTGAGACTGCAGCTCATATTGTCCACAGTTTGGTGGTGTTATTGCTTACTCGCTTGTCATTGAGACACAGAGAGGGAGAGGGAGAGAGCGAGAGATATATAGAGAGAGATACGGAGAGAGAAATAGAGGGAGAGAGAGGGAGAGAGAGGGAGAAAGAGGGAGAGAGAGAGGGAGAGAGCGAGAGAGAGAGGGAGAGAGCGAGAGAGAGGGAAATAGCGAGAGAGAGAGAGAGAGGGAGAAAGCGAAAGAGAGGGAGAGAGCGAGAGAGAGAGAGAGAGAGAGAGAGAGAGAGAGAGAGAGAGAGAGAGAGAGAGAGAGAGAGAGAGAGAGAGAGAGCCTCACACACATATGATAAGAACTGATAAAATTCCAAGCTCTAATATTTCACAAGCTATAAATAGCAAGAAACAGTATCCAGCATGCATGTTTTGAACGTTTAACAATAAACACTTTAAAAACATCAGACAGTGACATTCTATTATCTTGTGTTTTCAGCCAACCAGTCTCTCCGAAAAGCCAAACATTGTTTAAAGATACACACGACAGCTCAATGCTTTATCTTCATGTTCGGGTTGTTGTTCAAAAAAAAACAAAACAAAAAAACTTTCGACCTCGTTATTCTTAAGTGGACTATGATGACGTCAAGTAATGTTTCCAGTTAATCTTTTTCTATACAGTCGGTTTTTAAACAAAACTGTCGGAACAAAAAAAAAAAATAAAACCACAAAGCAGGAATGTTATCGGATGACGACAGCGACAAAGAGGATGAAAACAGGATTTGGGGGGGGGGGGGAGGGAGAGAAAAAAGAAGAATAAAAAAAAGAAGAAGAAGAAGAAGAAGAAGAAGAAGAAGAAGAAGAAGAAGAAGAAGAAGAAGAAGAAGAAGAAGAAGAAGAAGAAGAAGAAGAAGAAGAAAAAGAACAAGAACAAGAACAAGAAGAACAAGAAGAACAAGAACAAGAACGAAAACAAGAACAAGAACATGAAAAAAAAACAAAACAAACAACGACAACAACCACAACAGCAAGAGGGACAAGAACAAGAATGCCACCAACAACGTAAACCGCACGACAAGAAGAAGCGTTAAATAAGGAAGAAATGAGGAAGATGATTTTCGTTTTGAAAATTTCAAGAAAAAAAATAGTCATGCTATAAATGTGTTCTGGATAGAGGCCACTTGAGGAATACTGAGCCAAAACAGTTCGTATCCCTTACTCACAATTCAAAGAAGAACACAGCTGCTATTTTCAAAAACCTTTTTTTTTCAACCCTGAGTCAACATTGTTGCCTGAAGAAAACTGCAATGAGCCCAACAGATGATTCATTTGAAACAATAGCGACAGTGCAAAACTAAAAAAAACTAGGATAGTGAAACCCAGAGACTTAGGATTTACAAGTCCAAGTGATCATAAACAGTATAAATAAATCAACAAGTCTAGATATAACTTGAGACCGATATATATATATATATATATATATATATATATATATATATATATATATATATATATATGAGACACATATGAAAATATAATAGGACAGAAGATATGGACCGGCGTCGAACTCACACCAAGATAAAACACCCATCGCCTTGCCGAGGCAAACCAGGCACTTGGTCACAGAGCCATTCACATCCATTATGTGTAAAAAACACTCTAGAAGTCGTAAGTATTGTTCTAAAGGCAGAGAGGTTTTCTCTAGTGTTACTTCGTGACTAAGACCCTTAGCCAGATAACTAAACCATGAACGAAAAATGAAGGAAGTAAGAAAAAAACAACTAAGTATTGTAAACTGTTATGCTGTAAATATTTATCCTTCCCGTTTGATGTTTTTTTTAACAATACTTTGGCTAACCTTCATTGTTTCTAGTTACCAGTTACGCCATTGTTTCTAGTTACCAGTAATCGTTCAGAACTATTTATAGAACAAAATGCAATTTTATATCTCTTGTCTTTCTCTCTATCCATTTCTCTTAGAATACTTTTCTCTCCTTCTTTCTTTTTTTTACTTCCTCTTTGTTTTCGGAATGTTCATCGTCGATCCCACTTCCCCTTTTCATTTCATCACAGAATCTCTGGAAACCTCAAACACTAGAACGCAGAAATAACTTCACACGGACAATGAGGTTCGAAACCTAGCTGCAGCAGCAGCAGCAAAGAAGTAGTAGTAGTAGTAGTAGTAGTAGTAGTAGTAGTAGTAGTAGTAGTAGTAGTAGTAGTAGTAGTAGTAGTTATAGTAATAATAGTAGTAGTAGTAATAGTAGTAGTAGTAGTAGTAGTAGTAGTAGTAGTGAGTAGTAGTAAAGTAGTAGTAGGCAGTAGTAGTAGTAGTAGTAGTAGTATAGTAGTAGTAGTAGGAGTAGTAGTAGCAGTAGTAGTAGTAGTAGTAGTAGTAGCAATAGTAATAGTAGTAGTAGCAGTAGTAGTAGTAGTAGGAGTAGTAGTAGTAGTAGTAGTAGTAGTAGTAGTAGTAGTAGTAGTAGTAGTAGTAGTAGTAGGAGTAGTAGTAGGAGTAGCAGTGGTAGTAGTAGCAGTGGTAGTAGTAGTAGTAGTAGTAGTAGTAGTAGTAGTAGTAGTAGTAGTAGTAGTAGTAGCAGCAGTAGCATTAGTAGTAGTAGTAGTAGTAGTAGTAGTAGTAGTAGTAGTAGTAGTAGTAGTAGTAGTAGTAGTAGTAGTAGTAGTAGTAGTAGTAGTAGTAGGAGGAGGAGGAGGAGGTGGAGTTGGAATAGGCTTTCGAGGTAGGGAAATAAAATCATTCGTTCTCTCTCTTTTCAATAATTTCTACAGTGTACGGAAAACAATGTAAAGCCTTGCAACCATTCTACAGATAACCACTTAAGCTATGTTCAAGGCAAGACTGTTATTCTAACTCTAAGCATTTTTTAAAGTCATTTTTGGGCTGATTGTCCGTCTTGTTTAGGTCCTAACCAACCAATATTACCTTGGCTAGACCGAACGCTATAGTTTCTGAAAGTGTAAGCAATGATAATGGAATTAATTTTAATTCTTTTCACATTTATGAGTAAAAAATCCTAGAAGAGAGTATTCTGGAAAAAAAAAATAAAAAAAAAAACTTTATTAGTTCAGGCATGTCTCTTGTCTTTCCCTCTCTGTCTCTCTATATCTTCGTTCATCTTTGTTTCTCTCTCTCTCTCTCTCTCTCTCTCTGTCTCTCTGTCTTTCTCTCTCTCTCTCTCTTTCTCTCTCTCTCTCTCTCTCGCTCCCCTCTCTTTCCTCAAATCCCTAAATCACTTTTCCTGAACTGTCTCTCCCCAAACCAATATTTCTATTTCCCCATCACTCTATCTATCTATCTCTTTTTCTCTCTTTCTCTCTCCCTTTCTTTTTCATAGAATGTTCCTCTTTCCTACTATCTCTCTTTCTCTTTCGAGAAACCCTTTATCTTTTTTCCCAGTCTCTACCTCTCTTCTTCTCTCTTTAACTTTCTCTTTTTTCCAAACAAAAAAAAATTCCTTTGCCCTGCCCCCCCCCCTCTCTCTCTCTCTCTCTCTTCCTCTCTCTCTCTCTCTCTCTCTCTCTCTCTCTCTCTCTCTTCGTCCCCACAATTTCCGTGCCTTTCTATGTTTAACTGAAAATTAAAACCCAGAAAATTTACTTCCTGGTAGTTACTGTTGTGGTGTATTTTGTTGTAAAAAAAAAAAAAAAAAACCTGAACACCGCGAAACACAAACTTATCACTACAGTTTGGTGATAAAAATAACTATCGATATCATTATTATTCCCATTTTAGATATAACTACTAACATTATCTTTATCAAAGTAATTGTTATTGTTATTTATTACTTTAATTAATAATGGTGTTGTTTTTGTTTATATTGTTGCTTTATTATTATTATTATTATTATTATTATTATTATTATTATTATTATTATTATTATTATTATTATTATTATTATTATTATTATTATTATTATTATTATTATTATTATTATTAT
>JAWDGP010003559.1:0-25000 GCA_033675545.1 Elysia crispata
ATATAGATCATGGTCACTTTGATTTTTTTTTTAATAATTTATAGAACACACACTCTGTCTCTCTCTCTCTCTCTCTCTCTCTCTCTCTCTCTCTCTCTCTCTCTCTCTATCTCTCTATATCTCTCTCTCTCTCTCTCTCTCTCTCTCTCTCTCTCTCTCTCTCTCTCTCTCTCTCTCTCTCTCTCTCTCTCTCTCTCTCTCTCTCTCTCTCTCTCTCTCTCTCTCTCTCTCTCTCTCTCTCTCTCTCTCTCTCTCTCTCTCTCTCTCTCTCTCTCTCTCTCTCTCTCTCTCTCTCTCTCTCTCTCTCTCTCTCTCTCTCTCTCTCTCTCTCTCTCTCTCTCTCTCTCTCTCTCTCTCTCTCTCTCTCTCTCTCTCTCTCTCTCTCTCTCTCTCTCTCTCTCTCTCTCTCTCTCTCTCTCTCTCTCTCTCTCTCTCTCTCTCTCTCTCTCTCTCTCTCTCTCTCTCTCTCTCTCTCTCTCTCTCTCTCTCTCTCTCTCTCTCTCTCTCTCTTCTCTCTCTCTATCTCTCTCTCTCTCTCTCTCTCTCTCTCTCTCTGTCTGTCTGTCTGTCTGTCTCTCTCTCTCTCTCTCTCTCTCTCTCTCTCTCTCTCTCTCTCTCTCTCTCTCTCTCTCTCTCTCTCTCTCTCTCTCTCTCTCTCTCTCTCTCTCTCTCTCTCTCTCTCTCTCTCTCTCTCTCTCTCTCTCTCTCTCTCTCTCTCTCTCTCTCTCTCTCTCTCTCTCTCTCTCTCTCTCTCTCTCTCTCTCTCTATATATATATCTATCTATCTATCTATCTATATATATATATATATATATATAACTTTAAGCATCCCATTTCTTTCCTAGTCACCTGAGGAAGAGCCAAGTATAGAGGAACGAATCCAGCAGCAGGTGATTGTAGCAGACTGTCTGCTCTACCAGGCTATACTTGTCTTCACGGGCCAGGATATTCCTAGCTATGTAAAGGGTGGATGGCTTCTCCGCAAGGCATGGAAAATTTACGACAAATTACACAGGTTACAATACTTACTTACATTAACTACTCTAAATCCTCAAAAAATCACATTGACTTTTCATCTCACAGTGAAGTGAGTTAAGGTGTTTCATATGGGGTTTATGAAATTAATAGCAAGGAATTGCTTATCTGAGGTAATTAACCATACATGCATATGCTGCCCAGGTCTTTCACTTCACTTTGCACATTATGAACGGCATAAAAAATGTAGAGTAAATGAAAAGTAGCAAGAATTGTGTTGCTTGCTTAATACTTTACTTTGAAGTCCTCATTATTTTGAACTGTAATCTATAAATCAAATCCATTAATTATTTATATATTTAGGCATCTCATTACTTATACCATCATTTTATTCTGCACTTACTTGGGACTTTGATAGCTCCGTTCTCAGAAAGTTTTACCTTAATTCATCTTATTCTAGTCCCCATTAAATATTGGAGGGTTTTAAAGCTAACTCGTTTGAGTGGAAATAAGATATTCACAAGTGCAAGTCTTTACTTCTATGTTATTAAGTTCTTACAATATACACAAAAAAAAAAAACGAAAAAAGAAGGTTATCCAAAACTAAGAAAATGAAGCTATAAATAACCTGTATTTTGACTGTTTTATTGTAAAATCTTATGCTCCATATACCTTACTATTTGACTGAAAGAGAAACATTTTTTTACTCTCTTTTTCAAGAAATATTTCACAATATATTCTTATTTCTCTAATCGTTATAAATATAAATAAAACAAGGAATATGAAAAAATTATTGCTATTTTTACTGCTCAGAAGTGGACAAAATGATCCTGTAGGACATATTTCTTGTAAATCTTACTCAATGGAAAGTTGTCTCTCATTTCAACAAACTTTTTTTTCCATACCTTAGAGAGCTTTCACAGCTGGCAGAGATCCTCTCTCAGACTAAAGGTGCCCAATTCTCCTCTCCAGTAGACCCATCCCTCACACGCTTGGGAAGTCAAGGGGAAAAGGAGGCAGCAGTTGTAATGTCTACATCTACAGTGTCTATTGAGAAACAGGTCAACGGAATTGTACATGCACCTGTTGAAGCAGTTACTGTCAATGACAAACTCAACATAGACATGTCAATGGCGGTTCTTGGGCGTTTAATGGGTGCAGTTAAATTTGGTTACGGAGCATTTCAGCTCAGTATCTCCATGGTGCCACCAAGGATTCTCAAGCTCATTGAATTTCTTGGGTTTGAAGGAGACCGAAGGGTAAGAATTCCAGTATATCCCTATCTGTGATTGAAGTTTACTTTTCAGACTTATGAACCACTGATTTCTTGAAATTAAAGAGGACAAAAAAGACAAAAATTGAGAGATGTCGAGAAAATATAATGAATAAAATCAAAATTATTGGCTGGGATCTTTGAGCTTGAAAATATATTTTTTTTTGAACTTTGGAAACAATGTATCTTTGTCTTCTATAACATTTCCCAAGGTTAATTAGAATGTTTCTTGTCCATTAGGTTGGACTTAGCTGCCTTACATATACCAGCCACAGTCAAGATATGAAGGCTCCGCTAGCCACACTTGCTTTGCTGTGGTATCACACGGTGCTTAGACCATTCTTCGCCCTTGATGGTGCAAACCAGGCTCAAGCAGGTGAATTGAGATTGTTCTTTTTGAACATCGCTGCATTGATTGGATAGTCTCTATGGTGTAAATGCTGTAAAAGCCATACAGGGTTAAAAAAAAAAAAGGTTTTTGACAAGTTGCTAAGATTAAGAGTTTTGTAGAGTTAGATGGTTAAAAGTGAGTTTTTAAACAATGTTACAAAACACCAAAACTTGTTTCAATATCCAAGGTGTATTGATTCACAAGAGATGGTTACAAATCATGTTACTGTTAAAATATTGCCTTTGCATAACATCCATTATAGTTAAGCATCACTGTAGAATAAATAGCTGATAATTTTTTTTTATGTTAATATAATCCATATTTTTCTATGGTCTTTCCATATAGGTTCTAAAGAGGCTGAATCTATTATCAAGGAGAGGGAAGGAGAGTTTCCCAATTCTTCTCTCTTTCTTTTCTTCCAAGGTCGAATCCGCCGTTTAGAGGTTTGAAACATATTTTCATGTGATTTTAAAAGAAAGATTCTAATCTTTTTCTCTTGTCTATTTCTCTACTTACAAGTTTAATGTCAGATTTAACTCTTATTCAAATCTTTTGATACTATATTACAACACCATTGTTTAATATTCATGCAAATGGTTGTGAAGTTCATCATAAACAGCTACCTTATTTGTTAAAATATCAGAATTTGACTTGATATCTAAACATCGCAGTATGGCATTTAACATTTTACAGTAAAATAAGTATGAGATTTCACCCTTACTGCTAGGAAGCATCTATTTCACTGGACCTTGCAGCATTGCTCTCTCATTTTTTTTTTATAAAGGAACAAAAAATTTTGCGTCTTACAGCTTACCAGTCGTACAGTATACTCTTTCTAATTCTAAGAACTTTCAGTCTTCTAGTCCTCCAAGATTAAATGAAACTTCTCAAGATTTCAGTCTAATTCTCTTTATTTTTTTTTCCCTTTTAAATTATTTAAAATTTGTTCCAAAGCAAATGAATCAAAGGCAGAAAAACATTTGAGTTGATGTCAAAAAAGGTTAAAGTTATCAGGATCTATGAAAAGTGATTTAATGTTGACCATTCTGAGCAGAAAAAGAATGCAGAGGCTTTGACCTTGTACAAACGTGCTCTGGAAGAAGCCAAAGGTCAACGGGAGATAGAACTTATGTGTGTCTATGAAATCAGTAAGTGTCAAAGAAAGAGATTGAACTTAAAAAAAGCATGTGACTTTTTTTTATCTAGATTTGATAATTTGAAATAAAGTCTTTCTATATTTTTCAACGTCAACAGTTTTAGAAAGTTTATAAAACTATTTCCTCAGGTTGGATCTAATTGTAAGATTTGCAAAAAGCACTTTCAATATACTGATTTTCAAACAACATTTCTTATTAAAAATCAAATTTTTTGAAACACATATGTAAGTTTTGATACATTACTTATGGCAGTCTTTAAATGTATGTATTATGAAAATTTGTTTTTTCAGAAAGCCTATATTTACAATGCGTTTTTAATTGTATATTATGAATGCTAAGAAAAAGTTAATGTCTTGGAAATACGGCAAATTAAGACTTTTTTTTACTATCAAACAAAACATTTCACTAAATCTTATAGCATCTTATCATCTGCTATACCATTATGTTTTCAGGCTGGTGTTACAATCTAATGTTGGATTGGAAGAACAGCCGTGACGGGTTCACCCGACTACAAAAGGAGTCCAAGTGGTCCCGAGCTTACTATACTTACCTTGTAGCAGGTTAATTGGCATTTCTATAAACTTGCTTGGTATTGTTTTTCTAAATTCAATTATTTTCACAAATTTCGCAGCTCATGCAAATGTTTTGATCATCAGTTTTAGTTAGACTGAATGTGTCATTTATAATTTATTGGCAAAATGAAAAGAAGAGGTTATCATCTGATTCATTTGGAGCAAAATGCATCAAAATAATAACATTTACTTAATCAATTGTTCTAGCATGCAGTAATGTCTTCAATTTTGACGCAAATAGACAGGACTTGAGAAAAAAAAATGTAATTTGCTAATCAGCCGATTAATGAATTGGATAAAGGGATAGATAGGATAAAGATCAATTCAAAATATGAGATATATGAATCAGCAGGTTTAATAGACATCACAATTTGTGTGGTCTTTTTTTACATTCTTGCAAATAACAGTTTTCAGGCATGTTTTAGCAGGATGCATATTTTCACTGCTTTTTATTTTTAAGAGAAAGATAATAAAAATCTATTTTTTACAACATTCTATGCCTTAAGGGTGTAGATTTTGATGCTCTGCAAAGGCTAATATTTATCTAAGCAAAACATATTTTTGTTATGTTTCAACATGCATATTAATTGTTCAACTTAATAAAATCGAAATCTTAGACAGCAGTCTTACCATTGATGCTCAAAATGGAAGTCATGGAAACTGGATCAGGTTCAACTTCACTCATCCATCATTTTTATGGGGCTAAAGATATTATTATTATTATTATTATTATTATTATTATTATTACTATATAATTATTGCTAACATCATCATCGTTCTCACAATAATTATCACTTGATTTGTGTCTGCAGTGTGCTCAGGTTGTCTGGGAGAGGTGGATGCAGCTCATGATTTGTTTCGAAAAGTTCCCAACCTGATAAAGAGGAAGAATAATCAGATTGAGGCATTTGTGAGCAAAAGAGTAAGTTAAAAAAAAAAGCATGATTAAAAAAGTATTACTGGATTGCTTGTATTGAAAAATTGGCAGTAAAAATCACCTAACACATCAATCAAATCCAAGGTGCTTATGATAATTCTTGAATTTTTAAACTAATTAATTCAACATAACAGAAAATGGAAAGAAAGAACAGAAATTTCTTAGCTAAAATATTTTTCACTAATGAGCCTTCACTGTAACTTTTTTTGTGTTTAATAGGCAGAAAAATTTAAAAAGTTGAAGCCTACACAAGAGCACTGTCGTTTGCTTACCCTGGAAATGATCTTCCTGTGGCATGCCATGCCAACCTGTACCACAGAGGAACTCAGGCCTTTTCTCAGTGGTGAGTAATATTTGAAGTTTTGGTGGTGGAGGTATTGATGATTTCGGTGTCTTATGTATTAGTCACCATCAAGGGGAAACAGAAAGAATTGATTTTTACATTTTATTTCAAAAGTTCAGTATTTATGGAACTTTTTCTTGCTGAATCACTAAAATGTAAATAATATCAGTGGATGTTAGTAATTTAACTAAAATATAAAGAGCCTGCTTCCGCAAGAAAATCTGATAAAAGGATATATCTAATATATATATCTATATATATGTCTTTGGAGAAAAAGCCCCTCAACCTGGTTTTGTTTACCATATATGATCCTTGGCTTCAATTTACTTGACAAAATTTCTATCAGCTGATATCAGTTGGATGCTGTCTCAGAAAAAAAATTTTTAAAACAAAGACCTATGAAAAGTCAGTTCAGGCCAGTGTAGAATGGGTCTGTAGGTGAGAAATATCAATGCTCACCATTTCTTGTTTATGTTTTTTATAGATGAAATGGCTCCCTGCACTTTAGTTAAATCAGTTTGAACATGGATAATTTTTTTAGTAGCTTTTTAATATCGAAGTGTAGCTTATGAACTGAAAAAAGGTTGAAATTTAAAAGACTAATGAAAAAGTGGAACAGTCAGAATTAATGCACAGTCAGAATTAATGCAATGTAGTAGGCAAGTGGTTTAAATAGACTAGATCAGATCAGTCTAGACATTTATACTAGAAGAGAAAATAAATTATCATCTGTTTGCTTTTAAACTTGTGCTTTTTGTTTTTGTTTTTGTTTTTTGTTGTTTTTTTGTTTTTGCAATATATTTGACGAACATTAATAAAGTCATGTCCTTTGTTAATCGGAGAATTTGACGTTACTCATGGTGTATTTATGAAATGTATATGGTTTTTTATTTTCCAAAGGATGGTAGTTGGCATTTTTTTTCTGGGTCACAGACTTTTCATTGCTTTTGCTTGATGGAGAAAAAGAAAGTTAAGGTGATCTGTCCTCTCTTTCTGCTCCTGTATGGCAGCGTGAACCTTTAGTAATGGCTCCACCCGTATCTACTTGTGTATAAAATGTTTCCTTTCTGTTCCAAGAGTCTGCGATCTCTTTACCTTTCACTAATGGCAACTCCTGTCCTTGGTCATCCTCTCTTGCCTCTTTATCCTCTGTCTCAGCCTGGTTTTGAGTTTGTCTGATTTACTAGGGCTGGGAGATGTTTCAATGCCCTCGTCAATCGCCTCTATATCGATGTCAGCGATTGAAGCGTTCACCCTGTACTCTTTGTACAGCTGCTCCAGCAAGGGCACCATTCTTGAACTGTCAGTCTTATCTCTAAGTCCAGTTTCAGTTTCATCTGGTTAAACAAATCTAGCCCTCTTGTAACTGTTTCTGGCTCCACTGGCTCCCAACTTTGTTTCAAGATCTTGAGTGTAGTTTAGCAATGAAGGCTTAAAAGAGTCAAAATTATTTCCTGTGTCGATGTGGTCTATCAACCTCTTGAGCAGTGCTCTCCTGTAGTGGCTTTTTAGGTTGTTTATTATCCCCATATCGCAAGGTTGGGATTTGATGTGGTATTATTGGGGGTGGGGGGGGAGGTGGGGTAAAAACACGTTGTCTTCCACACGAAAGGGCATATGCTGATTTTTTGCGGTTTTGAGTTATGACTACCAGTATTAAGAACTTCAAATGGACTACCTGTCACATGAAACGGCGTATTCCCGAGTGTAAAAATAGAAAAGATATGCCATGAAATCAAAAGGCCATAAGCCAATAATCAACAGCTTAATATTAGATGAAAGGGCACATGTAGGTTTATGCTCTTCTGTGTGAAAAGAATGATACAAAATCAGTACTTATTTTGTAACATGAAAGGATGTATACCTGGCATAGGCCCTTTCGTGAGAATAAAAACAAGGCTTATTGCCGATTGTCTACGCATTATAGCACATGAAAGGCCTTGAGAAAGTGCGTACACCATGATGTATTGGCAAGAAGGTTCGCACGTACAATGTGTTGGTGACGCACAATGTGTTTGCACTACCATCTTAATCAACATAAAAGAGTGTTCAAGATAAAAACTTGCTTTCTTCATCCTAAGGAAGACCAATTCTCATTCTGTAATTCTTGATTGAAAGGGGATGAGGACAGGAAGAACGAACTTAGAGAATCTTACAACAAGCATATAGCACAGAAACAAGGGTTATACAAACTAAAAGATAAATGCAAGAAAATGGCTGAAACTGACCCAAGCATCTGGCAGCTTTGATCTTCAGCAAGTAATATACCGTATATGTATATATTTCAAAGAAGATGCATTGTTCTACAAGAGGCCACTTTCAAACTTCAACCTGACGTTTTATAATCTGACTGATCAAAACTGAAGCTCAGAGATTTCAACTGAAAGACTACAACAAAAGGATATAAAAACACACAACGTTTTGCAGATGGATGCCCTGGTCAGAATAAGAATATGATAAAAGAAGATCTGAAGATTTTCAGCATTAGAAAGGATGATGATAACTCAGAATTGCCAATCAAGTGAAACAATTTCATGGAAATGAGAGTGACCAAAGCTAACCCGACAACAATATTTTTCAAGAGGAGTCATTTAGAATAACAGGACAGGTCTATTTCTATGAAATGCCAACTTTCAAACATGATTCGATGTGATCCTGGGAAGCTGAAAAGTTAACCAAATAAACGCAAAAAAAAAAAGATATCTTGATGTCTATGTGCACTGAAAAAACTCCACTTATTTATAATGCCAAGCACAAGGCTTCCTCTTTGCCTCACAATGAGTGAGAATCAGGATATCTTTGGTGCAAATATGTGAACACACTGACATCTTTTCTCATTGATGCGCTGTTTTGTTTAAGTAATTAAAATGTTGAACTTAAAAAATAAAACTGTCGGTCATAATGTTTCTATACATTGTGCCTTTTCCGTTCAAGGGGATGTAAAGTCCTGTTTGTATATGAGAAGAGACAGAGAGGCTGAGACAGATAGAGAGAAAGAGAGAGATAGAGAAGGGGACAGATGAGTGGTATATAAATTGGAAAATAGAAAAAACCAACATGAGGTGTTTCAGAGAAGTAAACTGTCTTTTTCAATCTTAGAATCTTGCACTGACTGCATATTGGAGTTAATAACTCAGCCACATGACAATAATTGTGAAACACTGAAAAAAAAATACTATAAATGCACAAAACATTCCTCTTCATGCCTTTTGGTTACAATGGTTATGGTCAGCAGTGAAAACATCAAAGTCAGACGAAAGGGCATATTCTAGAAAAATACTAGGTCAATTTTACTTTGAAATGTTAAAAGTAAGTAAATATACATGTACCACATGATTTCGCATCCTTTTATGTCTCACATATCCAAGGATCAAGACGTTGTGTTGAAAAATGAAGAACTGGCTTGAAAAATCAATAGTGCAATAATTATTGAGGTCCCAAAATCGTTTTTTTTTTTCCCTCATGAAAAATAGGGATACGCCCTTTTGTGCGGAAGATGATGAACATTAGTTCTGTAGCCTTCAGAACTTCCACTCAGGGATGCACTGTACAGTTATCAATGGTAAACAACACTTTCTTGTTTGCCATGTGCATCTTCCTACCAAACTTCTGCAACTGCAATGTAAAAATTGCTGCTCTTATTCATGCTTTTGTGTTTGCATCATATTGGACTGGGGTCTTTTTCAAACCTGTGAAGCAGCAAGACAATGTGAATTTTCCAATGATGAACAGTGGCCGTTTGCAGTTGCCATGCATGATGGCACATGTGAGGACTGTAATTCTGTCTTTTGCTGTCTTGATGCAGTGACAAGCTTGTACTCTGAATGCCACAGTATTATCAGGCAGCATGCACCAAAACAATCCAGTCTCATCAGCATTGAAGACATCACATTCAGCTAAATTCTTTTTCAGTACTCACTTTGTCCCCTGGTTGAGGCATTCTACATTAACAGGTTGGCTTTCACCACAAAAGTTTTTGAAGATGATGTTGTGCCTTATCTTGAATCAGCAAAGCCACCCATTATTGCACTCTCAATTTATTTTTCTGAGGTCCTTTGTGATGGCAAAGCTTTAGATTTTAGCAGCACATTGTTTCCTCTCATTGCATAAAACCATGTGAATAGCTCTGACTCCATTGGTGAGCCCTCTTCATTTCTAAGTTGGCTTGTCCATAGTGAATTTGCTCTTGATACCACTGTTTGTTTCTCACAATGATGGAAACAGTATTAGCAGAAATACTGAAATTGTGAACGGCATCATTTTGCTTTTTTCCACCCTCTATTGCTTCTTTTAAACCAATCTTCGTTTTTAAATTGCATTTCCTATTAGCCATGGTATGGTTGTAGTGAACCTAAGTTAGAAATCTTCTGCTATACCAGGTCAAAATCTATAGTGATCTGATTTACAGCTCACAATATCAATGTGAAGATGCGACAGAAAATTGGTAATGCACACAGTTAGCTGACTGTGAAGATCTAGTGTGGTAACACACAGCTGGATATCTAACCAGGATAGACACCGCACTCATATTGCTGACCATCTGACGTTGAAAGTTGAACCACATCACCTCACATTTGACATGATTACATTCAGTAGTGCCTAACATAAATTAGGCATACACATTCACACAGTTTCATGCGTTGTGCCCATACTGTCTCCCTTTATTCTTCTTTGCTGTAGACCATGCAATGCCTTGGCTTTCTCCAATGATGCATATGAAAGTAGGCAAACTGTATGATACGCAGTCAGTCCAATCATCTTAGATTAGTGGCTCCATGCCCGTAGTGCCTTGCTCCAGCCACTGACCAGCACCGTCATAACGCTAAAGGCATACAAAGAGGTGCAATAAAAGTGCTGTTCATGGACCTAAGATACAAAAAACTTCAGCATTTTAATGTATTGTGCTGTAATTTGATTTATTGGTCTAACTCACTTCCTCACTCTTCGTAAATGCCTTCTTTTAGGGAATAGGATTGTCTTTGATCTATGTTGATATTCTTTTATTCACTTGTGCAATATTTGTATTTGAAGCCTAAGAACTTAGTCTCATCTATTTAACACAGTTTAGACTGAGAAAAGTATGTATGTGGTCTTAATTCTCCTCGAATCTCCCACTTAGTCCGAGCATAATGAAATTTTTATCGATCTTTGGTAACTCTGTGTTGATTGGATGTTATATATATGAAATGTTACACTCGACAGTACCGATAATTTTCTAGGTCTTTACCTTTGTTCTGATTGGTTTCTATTTTATAGCATATTACACATTACGTCTGGCCAAGAACATTCTTGCATGAATTATACTCCTTTTCTAGATAAATCGATGGGATTTAGTATAAATAGAGTCAAAATTGTATTTAGCAAGTCAACTTCTAGCGAGCATTTAGGCAGCCCTCTTTTTAGTTTATCTCTCCATCAAGACCATAATGTGGTAAAAAAGTGCTGTCCAATACAAATTATTGGATATAAAACAGTATAGAAGTATATAACAGGGACAAAAGAAACAGAAGTGATGTTTACATTCGCACAGACACAGCTTCGGAAAAAAGGCAACGACGACAGTTATTCTTAACTGACCAATCAAATCTCTACTTCTTTCCTGTACATAACATCATAATTAACATAACGCTTTTGTTTTAGCATTGGAGGAGGTCATCATTTAACTTTTAATGAATTTAGTTTTCATTCTTTTTAAGTAAAAAATGTTTTTTCTACATTTCGATATTAAAAAAAAAATAATTTGTTTTAAAAGAGTCATTTGATTTTAAAATTTGAAAACAATGAGAACAATTTTTTAAATGGTGTTTTGTTAATGATAACAAATCTGGCAATAATAAAGGATGAAATTTGTTGCAATAAATATGTAATGAATTTCAAATGCATTTTTAGGCTAAATCCATAACTTTTCTTTGCTTTTCTTTTATAGCTTGGGACACTGTTCCTTGCAGATCAAAATTCAGTGATCTTCCTTACTGTACATTGAATAGTTTTGATGGAAATAGGGTAGAAAGAAACCAAAGTTGCCGCCTTTAAAATGTAGATACATGATTTTATCACTTTTATGTCACCTTTCTTTCAATGGAAGAGCTAGAGCGAATTAGGACTTTAATAAGATTTTACAAAAATTGCCTACTTCTAAAAGACCCTCTACATCTAGCCTCCTCACCCCTCACTCATGTATCACCATTATACAAATATAACTATTATATTACAAAAGATCTTTTTTCAATTTCCGAATTTTTATCTCTTTATAAATACAAACTAGCTTTAGTATCTAATACTAAACTCGTGCACCAGCTTTATCTAAATCCCACAACGCCCTATTCCATCACTATCCTTAGCCATTAGACTGAACCTTGAAGTATTCTGTGCATTGTCCCTCCCCCAACCAATCGTCTTGTTTGAGCTCATGTCTCCCAATTTTATGTATAACCTGTAAACATTTTCTTTTGTATATTTTTAATGAAGACAGCTTAAAGGCGAAATGTTTATACAATAAATTAATAGTTTGTTCTCTCTTTTTTTCTCCTGTAATTTAAAGTTTTGTGTTTGTTCCTTTTATAATATTTACAGACACACATGCGTCCTTTTGGATCCTTTATAATTATGAAGGTGTCCTCTAATTGTTTTTACCTCTCTCTCTCTCTCTCTCTCTCTCTCTCTCTCTCTCTCTCTCTCTCTCTCTCTCTCTCTCTCTCTCTCTCTCTCTCTCTCTCTCTTTCTGGAGAGAGACAGAGAGAGAATGTGTGTAACTATCAATTGCTGTGTCTCCAGTATGTGACTCTCAGACAGACCACAACTTGCTGCCCTTGAAGTGTCTACTGGAAGGCTCAATTTACAAAGAACTTGGAGAAGATGAGATGGCTCTCACTGTAAGTACAGTGCTTTCTGTTAAATATGAATTTGTGGCAAAGAAACAAAATATTGAAGTTGTAAAAAAAAATAAAAAATGTGGAATCTTTTGAGACTGCAGTCTAATTAATTTTTTTTTTAAAGAAAATCCGCTTTGGAATTCTTTTTTTATTATTTTTATTTTTGGACACACCTTACTTTGCCAAGAATCAGCCCCAACTTGCTTTAAAAATTTTCTTGAACAAGACTAGTCAGACTGAGGATGATATTTAAATCTAGAACTGCTACAACTTTTGCCTTTAATACAATTTATAGACACCTACCATCGTGGATATCATAGATATACTATTCCTTTCATCAAGGTTGAGTTGATTTAGTTTTATGTGTGAATTACATTGTATACATCGTCTTGATTATATGGATCTCAAAGGTCTGTAGGGAAGCATTCACCTTATCAATTTGGGTTCAGCTTTGCTTGGCCTAAATAGATGATAAAGACTTAAGGTTTTTGTATAGTAAATAAGTACATCAGCAAGTAATACCTTTTCTTTTAGATTGATATTTGATTTTTTTTTAGCCATTGCTCTTTTTTAGGCTCCAATTTTCTTCAACTTTTCAACTTGTAATTATTCTGATTTATTTCATTCAGTATAGATATATTTTGTTGAGTTCAAATTGTGATGGGTTTTTTTTTTAATCATCACCACCCACCCTAAATGAAAAAAAAGTGAGTTTACTATCTCATTTTGTATGTTTCAAGTGTCTTCAAGAGGCTTTAGCAAGGCATCAAGGCAAGAAAGACGATATATACATACCAGCTTTCACCCTTTTTGAAATGGCATCCATTCTTATGAAAAATGAGCAGGTAAGCGAGATAATTCTGATTCATCACTTTGATCTATCCTCTTTTACTTTGTGTAAAAGGAAACCTTAGTCTTGTTGAGTTACAGGGAACATTTGAAATCTTGTGCTTTTTTCACTTTAAGACAGCAGAGTTGATTTAGATATAGCCTTGATCTCTCATATATAAGGTCATGTTTATAATCATTTTCAGTGTCTACAATCACTTTTGCTATTATTTTTACGCAAAGTTCCTACAGAATTAATAGTTGCAGTGTAAAGACACACCTTTTGCTCACAGGTGAGAGCACTTAACTCTGAGTTGTTTGTTAAAGATTTTTAGTGCACAAGGGAAATGCTTGCAGGCATGAAAATGTAGCTGCTTGTCTCTGAACTTTCTGATGCGTTTTGACTTTTTTTTTCCTTTCTTGCTTTCTTTTTCTCCTGATCTATATTTCATATGGTCAAATTAACATTAGACCCATCAATTTTTAAAAAAAAATTTTCACTTCTTTCATCTCATTTTTTTCCTCTAAGACTATTCCTGAAGCTCAGGCTCACCTACAGCTCATCAAGGATAGTTACAAAGACTATGACTTTGAGAATCGTCTCAGTGTGCGTGTCAACAACGCTCTCAAACAACTCAAGGCTGCAACCGGTTCAATGCCTGCTCATGATGGGAAATAACAGAACTCCTAAATATCCACAAATTTTTTTTATTTCTTTTTTACTTTTTTCATATTATTTTTGAAGAAGGCAAGGTTGAGTTCTTGCTGTTTGGTTAGATATGGGGTTTAGAATAAGAAGGGAAACTTGTGTTTTAGTCATTGTATATGGCCTATACAATACCTTGTTTCATAACTGAGCATTTTAATGTTTATAAAATGAAAAACTTTAAATATATCTTCCTCCCTCAATTCATCATAGTCCGTCTAATGAGAAATCCCAAGGTAATCTCTGTAGTCGTCTTTCTTAAAATCCACTCGTCATCCACTTAAAATGGCTAGCCTTTTAGGGTTGCAATTAGGGTGATAGGCAGGGATGCTTATTTTCATGACAACTCCTATCTACAGTACAATTGTAACCTCCTCACTCATAGACAACATTAGAATCCTGGAAGCCAATTTTAAAGCTAAATAGATGAGTTTAAATACCGTCACCATAGAGCCCATGCTGGGGTTTGATTGTGAAACCTCTGTTCTGCCACTTCAGGGCTTTTTTTGATTGATCTGGTGCTCAATTTGTTTATTATTAACATAGGAGCTCAAATATGAAAGAATCTATCTCTATTTGATAACTGATGTAAATTCCTTGGTTTGATAGATGTTTTAACTTTAGATCTTTCCAGTTACTGAATATATGCTGGATAGTAAAATATAGAAAATGTAATCATTAATAGTAATAATAATAATAATTAATTGTTAAGTAAACGGTGTGATGACTAGGCCTAAAAGACGCACAACTACACCTAATTAAAATAAGAGAACGCAATTGGTTTTTAAACAGCAATGGAAAGTAAAATGTGCAAAGAATAAGAATCTATAGGTACTAAGACAAAAGGGAAATTGAGCCTAACGTTACGAACCTACAAATTCTAAAAAAGTTTAACACATAATATTAACTTAATTTTCTGCTATGACGAGGGCCCAGAGTTTTTAAAGTAATAAAAAGATTAGGTAAAAAAACAAGTTCCAACAAGAATCCAAATCCTGTAATTGTCATGGTGATGAGACGAGTCCAGGAAGAGCATACGGGGGAAAAACCTACGAAATTTATGAAAAACATGAGCGAGGTGTCCCTAGGTAGATTTGGTGCTTAAGATGGCTCAAGACTACTACCCTTTCACTGAGCAGTGACTTCGCTGACAGACTCTGGCTCACGCAGAGTATACGCACAGATCCATTGACCAATCATCCGGGATGCAGGCTCATACAGAGTACACGCACACAACTCCTTTGACAACTGTCTGGGATCCAGGCTCATGTAGACCACACACAGAGCTCTGTTGATCCACCGTCCAGGATTCCATGTCACGTAGTGCACTTCGGTGTTCTTTAAACTGGCACACAATGTAGGCAGCGGCAGATCTAAAACTATCCAGAATAGATCTACATGTTATACTGTAAGATCTAGGTAAAGAATCTAAAGAAGTTGCTTGAACATAAGTTCCAGATATTTACAGCAGCTTGACTTAAATCAAAAGGTTAAGATCTAGATCTAGATAAATGTAAATGTGCTTAGAATAAGAATCACCAAGATATCTAGATTCTAGGTAAAGATAGAATAGATAGAGGCATATATTTGAGTAATGTAAGTAAAAGAATAGATATCTGGACTATTTAGGAGCCTATTTAATACACACAAGCACCCCAGCACTGTAAATTGACACCTTGGTCCCATTCATAGAACAGGTTTTTCTGCTTCATATTATAATAATAATAATAATAATAATAATAATAATAATAAGAAGAAGAAGAAGAAGAAGAAGAAGAAGAAGAAGAAGAAGAAGAAGAAAACACAAAGAAAAAGAAGCAGAACAAAATGATTAAACCACAATTTTCATAAACTTTTCCACATTTAAAATTTACCAATTTGTGCTTTATTGTAGCTGGGCTGTTGAGACTCTGAAATTAACTTTTGTAAACGTTTTTGTCTTTGTGTCTTGGTCCTGATTTATGTGCATACTCTTTTTTGCTTAATATTATGGAAAAGAAATTGTTTGAAACCAGTCGCCTGGCTCTTTAAGAGGAGACGACGTAATTTTTTCAATATGACAATGGAATTGTTTGATTTACATAAACAGGGTTTATTATAACAGAAAAGGTTACATTCATACTTAAAAGCAGAAGGATTTTGGATCAACTTGAAAATGAGGAGTCAATTTTAAAGAGTACATTGAAACAATTTCTTGAAAGCTTATATTACTGGTTGAGGAAATTGAACAGGTAGCACTTTTGTAAGGCATTGCTTTTGCCTTCTGGCTTGTGTAACAAAAAAAAAAAAGAACAAACTGTTTTTGGAAAATGGGTGTATGAAGTTTACTTGCCCAATCATCTCATTTCATCATGTAATCTGTAAAAAATATTTGGGATGGTATGGTCTATGGATATAGTTGGCATGTATAGATGGGGTATACATATTAAAAAGTAGACTTGCAAGTCTGCAGCTTTCAGGCCAAGTCCCACATTCACATCATGAAGAATGTAACCTTGAATGAATGTTTTTGTGATAGCAGTAGCACCCTGGTTTTCTTTCATTTTCTTCAATTTTTCTTTACCATTGCATCTCAGTGTTGAGTTGTTGTTTTTTTTTAACACTTCTGTCCTAATCACTTTTCATTTTTGTCTTAAAATGTCTTCCTTTAATGCCTGAAGAAATATTAAATGCATCTTTGTTACAAAGATGCATAATTATCTCTCTCCCCTCCCTTTCCCTCTTCTCTCTCTCTTCTCTCTCTCTCTCTCTCTCTCTCTCTCTCTCTCTCTCTCTCTCTCTCTCTCTCTCTCTCTCTCTCTCTCTCTCTCTCTCTCCTCTCTTTTTTTTTTTTTTTTTTTTTTAATGGCCACTATTGGTTCAAATGTTTGAAATGATTTATCCATTATACTGATCAGCTTTTGTTAATTTTAAATTGACTTTTATTCTCATGAATGGCTATTCCTTACTCTGTAGTAAATTGGATCATAGAATACACTCAAATTATTATATGTAGATATGGCTTACCATGTTGCTTTTTTCGCACTTATATAATATTATATATATATATATATTTATTTATTTATTACTTTTTATTTAAATGTGCAAAATATGTGCTTATCACATGTAATTGCCTTTAGAACAAATATTTTGATGGTACTTATATATTTTCACATTGGTGCTGTATGTGTGGCTTTTTTTTTGTTTATTTTTGTTTTAAACATTTTCTTTCTTTCTAATAAAATTTCATGACACTGGCTTGCCTTGTATCTGTAACATGAATCATCCGCTAGACCAATTATATAGAGATGTGTGAGTGGGATTTCTTGAGGGAGAGTTTGAGAGTGTTTGGAATGTGAAACATGTAAATATCAATTGTGATTTCTTCAAATTCCATGCAAGTGCTTAAAGCAATAAGGTTGTATGCACAGCCCTTGACATATCAAACATAGTAAATTGAGCCCTCAGACAGCTTTTTGAGAAAGACCCTGCAAATTGAGACCTTCACTTAGAGATGTGATTCATGATAAATATTTATCATAAGTCACCATATCTTACATAGATATTTTTTTTACTATTTAAGAAGAAAAGGTTTCCACTGCATATTCTGCACAATTTTTTCAATTTATTTATTTTCTTCTGGACATTGTGATGGTTTATTTATTAATGCTACAATGGTTAATTATAATTTAATATTAATGAGCTTTGTGCAAGCGATTATCTGTATCTGTCTTTAACATTATCATTATACCAAAAGAATATGTGCTCTTTTTAACTCCCAAACAAAATTGTTGTTAAATTGAAGGAACCTTTTAAATAACGATTTTTAAAGATATGAATTCAAGATTTCCTTTTTTTTTTTTTAAACTGGATAGGAAGTTGAAAATAATGTTTTTGCCCTCATCTTTTTTTCTTTTGTTTTAAGAGCTGCATATTTATTTTTATTTAAGTAAAAAAAATCCACAGCATCTCAGTTATACTAAATGGCAAACAAAAGTAAAACAAGAACAGAAAGATTAAAAAAAGGAAACAGCCAAAAGTGAAATCTGTTAATTTAGTGATATTGAGCCAGTCTTTTTTATCGATGCCTTTAAATTTAAAATGAATATAAGAAATCTAATTTTTATTTGATTATTTCTTACTTTTTCTTTTCTTTTTTTTTTTTTTCATAAATTTAATAAAAGCACATGTAAGCATTCTATATATGTTTTCTTAAGTGTGTAATCCCAAGAGAACACTTGTGTTATTGATAAATACATTTTATATTGTTAATTTTTTATTCTGTTCTTTGTTTTGCAGTTATAAAACTTATTTGAAGGAAAAATGTCATAGTTTGTAATATTTGAACAATGCCAAAATTTTTTTTTCTAACTAATGTAAAAATTATTGCTCTTTGGTTTATGTAGATGCACAATACACAAAGTGAAATTTGATCTCAAGCTACTTTGCTGTAGTAACCTAAACCCAGTACTTAAGAAAAAGGATAAAATAGCGTTGGTTCTCCATATGCATGTACTTTTAGAGTTATAAACAGCTGACATGTCTTGAAATTTAGATATTTTGAAAGAAAAAATTCTTTTAAATGCAACACACCTTTAGACTTTTTTTTTTAAATAATGCACCCACCTCTTTTTATCACATGCTTTTTATGTGAAACCCCTTATAAGCAAACTGTGACTTTGTCTTTATTTTAAGCTCAGTGATCGATTTGATCCAAAGGAGATGCATAAAAGAAAAAAATGTATTTAAATATTTTCCCTAGAATTTGTAACATAGCCAGTAATGCAATGGCCAGCAAAAGCACATTGAACTGGTAATCTGTTTAAGTATATGACTGGGAATTTTCATAGCCTTGAGGGAATAGTTCTTATTTTTTATGGAATAAATAATGTTTGAAAAGCTTTATTGTGAAAATATTTTGTCACTGAAATAAATTTGATAAATTTTATAAACTTGGAAACTTTTCTATTAACACAATAAAGCACCTGTGATAACTGTATTGTACTGTATACTTTTTTTTCTTATCAAGTTATTGTAAAATTTGCATGCTTGATCAAATTGCCAGTCATCAAGCCCTGTTGAATCTAACTTTAGATCTATGAATAGCCTTGCACTATCTAGCCTGAGGCTTCTCCCACAGAGAACAATTGAAAAAAAAGGGTCCTTGAACGAATTCCATTATCTATGGACAAAAAATGATTTTTCATCATGTAATTATTTTATATGAATTTGTTTTCTTATTAATTGTGTTTTATTGTTTAGTGATAGGGTACGAAATTTTCAAAATATAATTGTAGATTTTACATTTCAATCATATTTGAAATTAGTCTTATTACATCAGGCAACCAGGTAAAAGAAATCTGTTTATAAAATGCAAGTGTGAAGCAGCCAGGTTTCATCAGACACAGGTCGCGATTATCATAACTTCCCATTAACACTTTGAAAAAGTTAATCAATTACTGTGAAACTTAATCTTTTACTGTTAAAGTGAACAAAAAGTTTATACATTTATTGTCACTTAAAGATGGTCATTGGATAAAACATTTTGCCTCCATTGGATTCAAGCTTGTAAAGAATCTTCTCACTCGCTCAGAAAACTCAGGATGCCTCACAAATAAGTTGTAGATTAATCTGTGGTAGCACTGAAAGCAAAATGAAAGAACAATCTAAAAATGAGTGCTATACTAAATACTGTAGTAGTTTTGATAATATTCTATTTATTCACTTAAGCCTCTAATAGTATCAGCGCAGAATCAAAAAAGTACTTGCTCAACATCAAATAATACCTAAGAGCAATTTTCCATGAAATCATTATGTGGGGTAACTGAAATAAGCCAATACTAATACAGCTATGTTAACTGTTACTTTGCAAGAATCTTAAATATAAATAATTCCAGTTGCACTTTTTTCATTTTTTTTATATTTTACTTTTATAATAATTGTTGTATTAAAAATTAAAGTAAAAAAGTTAAAGACATAAAAAAATTACCTGTGTGAAAGGAGTTTTGTAAGTTCTTGTATTGCTCAAGCATATATAATTCTACAGCTATATAAACATGCAGTATTTTGAAGATATTAATTTATCTTACATGATGTGTTATCTTCTGGCCACTACTTGCAGATAATAAATGAGGTAGATCATTAGCTGTAGCCTTAACTCCATCATCCTGACAAATAGGCACAGCGTATAAAGGAAATCCTCAAATTTATTCAGGTTAGACTATGCCATCAGATTTAGGCTTAACTAAATATTCATCTCAAGCTGTGTTGAAAGGTTTTCATACTACTATTCGAGTAAACTTTGTGAAGCAGTTAGGGTATGATCATTATTGATGCTCATTAGAAAACCAAACAGAAAATCAAAGAAATAAACAATCAAAACCTCACACTTATTGAATTTTTAAATTATTGCTGCTACTTAACCGAAAATAGTCCTCTCTAGACACTGTGCTGCCCCCACCCACCCCCTTCTTTACTATATACATATATATATATATATATATATATATATATATATATATATATATATATATATATATATATGTATATAGAATGTATTTGAACTGAAGAGACAAAAACCATGTTATTTTTTTCCCGTCCATATATCGTTTATCTGTTTATATATCTAAATACCTATCTTTCATGCATTCTATCTGCATTACTACCTTTGATAAATCTATCAATACGTGTCTGTCAAATATCTATGAGTTTAATTCATATATCTGTCTGTCTGTCTGTCTATCTGTCTGTCTGTCTGTCTGTCTGTCTCTCTGTCTCTCTGTCTCTCTCTCTCTCTCTCACTATATATATATATATATATTTAATTTTAATATAAGTTTGATGGTATACTAGCAATATGTGTTTAGTGGCGAATTAGGTATTTTTTCAATTTTACATTTGTTTATATAAAACAAGCTAGCAGGGTTATCAATTTTGCTTAAATGATAGATCGAGAAATTAAGTGGGATTCATTGAACTCTATCTTTATTGCTCTGGTCGTTTTGATATCTTCTTCCTTTTTGTGAAACTAAATCTGTCTATCTGTCTGTCAGTTTGCCTCTGTCTATCTGTCTGTCTGTCTGTCTGCTCTCTCTCTCTCTGATATATATATATATATATATATATATATAAAAATAATATCTAATATATATACATATATATATATATATATATATATATATATATATTTGAACACTTTGCATAGAAGAAAAATACTAAATTTTGACTACAGTACCATCAGAAGAATGTCTTTTCTCACTGCGTACACAAAAATCCAGTGACTGTCCATTCCCCACAGCCATTTGAAGAGAGCCATTGTACAAGGCTCGAAACTCTGGAGTCATGAAAAAAAAAATCTAGGCAATTTTTTTTTTATTTTCATTATTAACGCTCCTCTCTGTCGAGCGCTATTGAAAATTGCTAGAAAAATTATCAAGCATGGTAGAATAGCTGTATACCCGTTCAAAGAACTATGAAAATGAGAGGATATTATTTTCTCTATAGGAATTCTATGCAGGCCAGATTCCGAGCCTGTCCACCATTTGATAGTGTGGATATTGAGTCCTCACACCCGGTTCTAGATAGGGCTACTTAAAGCATTCCGTGCTCGGAAATGAGCTGCCGCAAGTCAAGGACAAAAAAAAAAAGTCTGTGTTTGGCCTTCGGCCTTGTTGATAAAGTCATTGCAAAGCAAGGTCGCAGAGGAAACAGTTTTCTTTGAAATACATGTCGTATCTGACGGCCTGAGTGATATTCTGGGTACCATTATGACGCTGCCCTGAATGGGACCGGAGTCTGTAGCTATTTTTACTTCGACGGTTTTTCTTTTGCAGCTACGGACGATGCATCTGGTGACATTCATCAGTTCTGGTGGTTTGATTGATCGAAGCAGCATCACTGGCATACCAGGCTTCAGTTCTTAAATATGTGATGGAAGACCTGATACTTCTATTGAATCACTTGCTTTTATCTACTACAGACATTGCGGTGTATTTATGTATCGTTGAAGGTATTTTTTCAGCTAAAAGTTTATTCGATTGACTAACACTGTCATTGTGGCGAGCAAGAATTGCTCTTTGCATGAGCCAATTATGATCTACATATTTGACCTCAATTTCAGGGCATAATGTGTCCAAAAAGGGTGATGATATTTTTTGCAAGTTCTGAAGCTGTGGAGAGAAATGAAATCTGTTTCACCATTGGCAAGCCTCACGAGTTTGCAAAAGCCCTTGCACCTTCGTCTGCATGTAGCGCCACTCGCAAGTTCATTATCAGCTTCTTGGACTAAGCTCCACAGAGTAGACGACGACAACATTTGTTCTTGTTCCTTGCCTGATAACAGGCAGAATTTGACGAAAATCTCCACAAAAAGCGTGAATAGCCTTCCGATTAATTCTGTTGTTGATCGAATGTCTCGATGTGTTTGATCTAGTCTCAACTATTTTCATATGAAGAAGTGTTGCTTCATCAGCAATCAAGAGAGATGCTTCTTGAATTACTCGTGACAGATCGTACCTTTTTAATCGTGCACGGGGGCATCTCCGTATTTATATTGTTCAGTGGTACTTTGAAGGTGCTCTGTAAAGTTTTTCCTTCTGAAAGAAGGGTGACTTCTATAATCTTTATTATTCTTGGCAAGGGTAAACCATAAGTTTCCAATGATGATCCATCAATTGTGGAATTATCTTCTAACTTGAGAAGGCCCATGTTGTATGCAGCTTTTCGGTAAGCCGAAGTGAGTGTAGGAAATCTTCACTCATTTCATGTTAAAATTCCTGCCAAAGTTCTTCTGGATTGGATGGCCATGTCTGCGTTAAAAGAATGGCAAACAGATTTCTAAAAATCTGTGGACTCACTCACGGACGCCTCTTGTAAATTAGGTGGTGAATATTGTCATCTTCTAAAGACCGCGGGCGAGACATGCCGCTCTGTTGTATGTTTGGTACGCTATTCCCTCGACAATTATAGCACTGCAAGGGACGAAGCTCCTCGTACTGACAATAGAAGTAAACGCAGGTAAAAACAGTCCCTCTGTTTTGGGATAACAATGTATAGTCGTTCAGTGGTTAAGCCTCATACACCCCTGATTCTACTTCTTTCCCGCGTTTTCTTCGTTGCCAAGTCGTAGCTGATGTTTCCACGTGTAGAACTTTGGAATATCTGCGTAAAGAATTTTTCTGGCAAAATCATCAGTAGCACAAAGATTGAAAAAGGTAGTGTAGACGCTGGTGGTTCAGTGTTTGCAACTTGCTTGACTGTAGATTCTTTGAAATATACTCTATGAAAGTGTTTTAGGTGTGCAGGAAATCGATCAGTGAGCGGCATTTAAAAAATGCGCCAAGCAGCTTCTGTATTTTCAATGCATCTTGAGTTGATATAATTATAAAAAATCCGACTTTCCCGTTGAATGCGAAATGTTGCCTGATCTGCACCTTCATGCACATACTTTAAAACGTATTTGATGCTCTTATTAGAGGAGCATATATCAACATTCACATGACATGTCAATTCTCGCAAAAGCCAAAAGGATTATATGATAGGACCCAGCTGTTGTCTATTGCAAATTCTTTTTCAGCAACTTCTTTACCCCTGTATTGCCTCCGCGCTGAGCAACGCGACGCTTGTATTTTGGGTAGCTGTCTCTTCGAAGCTTCCCATTTCTGTATTTTGTACGAAGCGTTTAGGGAATTTGTAAATGGTTTTCATTTTTCATGCCCTTGGATTTAAGAGCCTACGGGGACCATATATGCGAAGTGACTATTTCATAAAGCTCCGGGTGTTGATCCTCGTCAGGTATTTCGACACTGACTGTGCCATCTACATTTTGTATCATGCAAGGATGAATTTTTGAATCATTGGAAAGCCATATCAGAATGTGTTTTTGAGGTAGCTCTCCTTTCTGAAAATCGATGCTGTATAGCCAAACATCTACAGAACCTAAGCATGCAGCTTTTATAGTTTGCATCAAACATTTTACCTTAAGTCTGAAGACATGCACCAACAGGTCTGGGCGATCATGTGGGCGCTGTATCTCATACATGTTGTCAGTAATCTCCTTCCAATTTGGGTTGGTTGTGACTGTGACAAAGAGATCCGGACGCCCTGTTTTCTCACATAAGCCATGGCATCTGCCTTCTTCTCAAACATATTGTATAGCCAACCACAGTATGTCGCAGGCAAAATTATCTACTGACCAAAATCTGTTGGATCACCGTCATTTACCACAAAAGTATCTCTAAAGGTTTGATAATTATCTGCTCGTAACCGCTACTAATCTCACCTTAAACACTGCAGTCTTTCGCTTTCCACTTTAGCGTAAGCGTCTAATTAGTACAATTGAAAGAGTGTTTGTGCTTGCAAAAGATAGTTTCCTACTCTCGTAAAAAAACGAAAGCAATAGAAGTGATTTTGGTGAATCTTGTGTTGGCTTATCATCTTGACAATAGTTGTCAGTGGCAAAATATTGTAAAAGAAGTGGTTATTGCATTGACTCATATGCTCTGAAATTTAGCGCAATCAATCGTTTCTTTGGTGCAATACAATGTTACATTGGCCTGTGGGTTCGTTGGGCATAAGAACGGAAACTTCCTTTGATTGTGGCCTGTTGTATTTGCGTGCGTGTGTTCCAGCAGGTTTAGCTTTTTCATTAATAACAATAGAACAATAGAATTGGTGTAAATTCTAAAATAGGCTAAATTTAGATCTGAACTACATCTAGATCCAGATTAGTTAAGATCCAAGATATAGAACTCAGGATGGTCTTCATGGTATAGATTCTGAAGTAGGTTAAATTTAGATTGAAGCAATATCTAGATCTAGATAAGCTTAGATCTAAGCTATGTTAAGGCCCAATGAGGGGTTAGTCGCCATAATGTACGAAACGGAAGGGAAGCTTTTCTGGATAAAAAGTTGCAACCATGCATAAGAAAAGCGGATTTACCTATCTGGAGGCATTAAAAATGGCAGAC
>JAWDGP010003559.1:30000-42500 GCA_033675545.1 Elysia crispata
GAGTGTATGTAAGTATTATGTGAATGTATGTATGGATCTATCTATCTAATCATATCCCCTTGTCTTTCATTCTTATCCATTTTTATTTCTCTTTTCACGTTTATAGTTTCACCTGTCTTATCTTATTTTCTATAAAACTTTGCCTTTGACTCTGTCTCCTCCGGTCTCTCAGGCTGTCTTTTTGCCTGCCTGTCTGTGTCTCTCACAATCCCTGTAATAGTATAAATGGATAGGAATATCATATAAGGCAATTCCGATTTCTTTTTCTGCTATCTCCTCCAAAACCGCTCAATGTACAGTGATGAAGTTTACTAAATACTGCCAAGATCAGTATTCCCCCCCCCCCCCCCCCCACCCCCCCCCCCCCAAAAAAAAAAAAAAAAAAAAAAAAAGTGAAGAAAAGTTATAGATTTCGGCTAATAAAAAATGCGCTTGAAAGATCTAATACCTTTATTGTAAGTGAATCATCAAAATTTTTTTGCCAAATTTTTTTTATGATAAACCAAATAAAATTAAAAAGACTGGTCTCAGCGGTTTATGATTTTCAAAGCGAATGACGCTTTTAAAACATATAAGTGTTATTTTGGCAAAATAAATATATAAAAAGCATGTTATTTTTACCGTAACAGAGTGAGAAACTGAAAAAATTAAAACATTAAATAATCTTTTGCCGTCTCCATCGTAAAGCGTCATGGAAAATATGCCGGTCTGTGCAGGAAACTGGGGAAAGTAGTAGTGATTTAACTATTCGGTATCTGAGGGTTAACTGTCATCGTACTCTTTTCTTCCGTAGCGGCAGTTGCGAATGTAAACAGCACATCTGGTTTGTTTTTTTTTCCCCCCGCGTTTCGTTCTTCTATACATGTATAAGTTATCGACCAGCTACACTAATTGTCAACAAGGCGCCGTAGAAACATTCTAATTAAGCCACTTTATGAACTTGCTACTCTTCATTGGTCTTGCATGAGTTAAACAGATTGTGACTAGATCTAGAATAATTACATGTATAAGCTTTAGCAATCCAAGGCAACCCAATATTTTTCTAAAATCTAGGGCTTTATATTGTTTTTTCTCTGTAATACTGTCTGAGCAGTTGCACGTGTTTTTTTTTCTTTTCTTTTTTTATTGCTTGGCTATTTTGATCAAAATCAGGTCAAGCACTGCATTGTATCTGTAATGGGCCATCAGCACCACATTCCGGTCTCGTTGGAGAGATAAACTGAACAAAGGGCTTCTTAAAAGATGACACCCAAATTTAGTTTACATGTATTTCTTTGCTTGAAATATCTCCTCCATTTTAAGAAGTCTTCAAGATGACTTGGTAACAACAGCAACGGCTCTAGGTTCTATATACATGTATTTTAAAACTGATAACTATGAGTAGCTCTGGAGGAGATACATCTGTTATTGTTATAAAGTTTGCTTTTTTCAGTTCAGTTGTATGGCTCTAGAGGATGCGTAAGTTATTTTTGTGAAGTTTGCGGTTCTGCCATGGAATTGTCTTCCCCGCTTGTTCATTTGAACAGGCAATGAAGCATGGATTTATATATATATATATATATATATATATATATATATAGTATGAACTTTGCGCCTAGCTTTTGCATTTAAAAAGTGAGTTATTTGAACTATGACTCCATTACTTTGGTGGTGCCAAACCATCTTCACTATAAGACTCACACTAAAGCCAGACACTGTGAAACCTCCAGTTGTGACCTACCGCACTCCTGTAGCGATTTGTTCAACTCCAGGCACCTAGATGTGGTTAAGTGTGACATCTTACATAGCCGTGTCCTTCTTGGTTGAGAGGGGTACCGGTAACTCATTGACAGAGGGACACCATTTTCCCATTTACACTGTGTTAAAACAGTTTTCCGTCTAGGATTTGATGGTCTTTATGATATTCATCTTTATAACAAATTTCGAGAATAGGGAGAATGTTTTTGGAATATTTTGAGAAGCACTTATATTATAAATATTATAAAGTAATTTGAAAAGCTCGGAACCTGTGCAGTGTTTGGATAAAAATTGCGTAGTACTTGCCTTGAGGTTCGACAAAGTTGTTGACCATAATACTCGCTAATTCAATCTCAGAGCTAGTGTGATTTTTAAGCATTCCAACAATGCACAACGTATGTTCCATAAAGACAGAGAGACATTAAAATAGACGGGTATAGATAAAACATTCAGATGTTTTAACAAAATAATTTATTTAAAATGAAGGCACATTTCCTTTTGTTCACCGATTAAAGATAAACGAAATGAATTCTAATTTTTTTAAACAAATAAAGCAGGGAAGCCTCAATCATCTGTGAGCGACTAGCATTATTAAATGAGATGTCTATGCCCCCTATCGAGGGTATATATGTAAAGAATAATTAATTAATTTGTAAATATCCCAATCTATTTTTAAATCCTTTTAAGCATGCATTATCATGATAAATGCGAATAAATGGGCAGCTATGAATTCCTGGAAAGCATTGCAAGCATTAAAAAATTTTATCATAGTAACTTCATAGTCTTATAGTGACCGCTCAAAGGGTTTTTAAATAGCCTGGGAAATCACAAAACCAAAATTTAATATTTTACTATCAGTCCTTAATGTTCTTAATAGGCATCAGACATTATTTCCCCACATTGTAGGAAAATTAAGGCTTAAATCAGTACGTTTTATTCACCTTCGGATGATTATAATTACTATAAGTTACAACATAATTGTTACAAAAGTTTTATTGTATCCCTGTAACTAAAAAAAAAATACATGTATGAATAAACTTTGCACGTAACTATCTACGTAATTTTATATTAAACTAAGTAATGGAGTAACCCTCATTTCTCTTTACGATATGGAGGTGAGTCGTCAAAGTGCTGAATCTATCAATAGGCTGATTGTAATTGCTTTTAGAGTTGTCCAAGAGAAATACAAAATATGGTATAGAGAAAATTAAGCTTAAAGGGAGATACGGTGGAGAACTGCACATTTTTTTTTTATATTTCTGTGACAGCTACAAATGACAATCCATGATTTTATATTTCCTTAACGAACTTGGTAGCAAAACATTATCGTAATTAAAATAAAAGCTTTGTATGCACCGACAAAGGGCTCAAAAGTATAAAAAATGTTGAACATTATGACAATGATGGTCGTGACATGCTTCGCCGTTGTTACCTCTGATGCCAGCACGCACTGGAGAGACATGCTCGACAGACACGCGCAGCTCATAGGTAAGACAGTTTATGATAAGACCAGGTTTATACACAGAATAATGTTGATAAACTACTTCATATTCACAAAATACAAGATACACAATACAGAAAAAATGTGTTAATCCCTCATGAGGAAATTCATTTTCAGCTCATAATGTGATTTTTATACATAGACAACTTTTCTTATCAAAGTCCTCTAAAATTATTATATAAGATTGATATATAAATATGATATTTAAAATTCGCAACCAAATTTTTCCCAAGTCAAAGACTCATTTAAGATGATGATTGATACATAAATAATGCAAGAATCAAGCTATCGGCAGTTTTTTTCCTCTTTAACTCTCATTTAAAACATTAATCAATCTTGGGATAAAAGCATTTCCATATTTTAGTGGTCTTCAATGTGGCAGTCCACTTCTCCGGCTGAGGCTGAGCTCTATAAGTTTCGAACAAGAATTCGAGAGAGGCTGTAATAACAGCCCCATTTTTTTGCCCTGATTTTATTTCACAAGATAAACAAAAAAAAAAAAAAAAAAAAAAGAATGAGTCCTCTGCTTATTTCTGATAAAATATCTACAAATTTAGTGCAATGTACTTCTGCATTTTGCAAGAATGAAAATTAAAAAGGCCTTTAAAAACATAGTTATATCTTATTCTGTCTTGTAATAAAAAATTTCCCTTCAAAGTTAAAAAATCTAGACAAAACACTATTTCTATGCGGACAAAATAATTGCATTGGTGTCTTTTTGAGTTAATGACCATCCTTTCGAAAAAATTTAACAGAGCAGCTTATGCCAAAAATATATTTATACGACCTTTCTTAGTGTTGTGTTTAACAGCGCAGCGTCTTTTAAGATGATGGCATAAAGACCTTTCTTTGCGAGGTGGATAACAGTGCAGCTTATTCTAAGATGATGATAGAAAGACCTTTCTTTGCGAGGTGTTTAACAATAGTGCAGCTTAGTCTAAGATGAAAGCAGAAAGACCTTTTTTGCGTTTAACAGTCACTAAGGTGATGGTCTGCAGACCTTTCTTTGCGCATTTAAGATAAAAGTGTTGCAAGGTGTTAACTGCGCTCAGCCTGTGTTGACTTAGATATAGCATCTGCCTAAGAATGATTGAACTTTGGTAACTCTGATTTAAAACGAAGCATTTCGTTTTATAAAGATATTTTCCTCATTCCTGAGTATTTTATGGTTATCTATGGTGGTTGGTTCATGGTATAAATCATTCTTTTGACCAATAGCAATGTGTTCAGAGTACCCTTAGGAGAAAAAAAAAAACTTAAGTTTTCTATTCCACATTATCTCAAGACATAAATAAACAATAAGTCATATAACTTAAACATTGTTTCTCTGAAATTTAGGTTATGTGCGAGTGACCCCATTCTATAAAAAAATTGAAACCAGAACGAGACGCTCGTTGGAGGATCTTCCTTTGCACATCACATTCACATTTAGCGGAGGATTTGATGACATCATAATGAATCTTGAGAAAAACAGTTATGTAGGTACATCCCCTCCAGTTTACACTGTGCACAACGGAAAAATTACTCTGGTGGAAAGCCATGATGAAAAGGTTTGTACTTCATTTAATTGTAGTGCCATTCTAATACTGAATACACAAAGTATCTACAGGGCTCGGTGAACGTCATCGCAGGTCGCAGGCACCCATGTTTGAAGCATTTTAGCTACACACATCACAACCGCAAGTAGATTGCACTTTAAATTAATATTACTAAGCTCAGATGTTGTTTTATTTTAGTTTTACAGGTTGTCACAAAAAAAAAAGAAAACAACGAAAAATAAACAAAAACCAAAAGCTCTCCATCGACTATATTTTCACTCTTTGTCAAAAATCTGTCGCCTTCTGTCTGTCTAATATAGATTTTTCCAACTTCTCAATCTCTCCTTGTTTTTTTCCCCTATACTTTTGTCTTTGCCTTTTGCTTTCATTTTCAGTTTGTCAATCCGTTTCCATATCAATCTAAATCTCTTAATAATCGCCTCACTTTCTTCCATCGCTCTACTCCCTTCCTACTCTCTCTCTCTCTCTCTCTCTCTCTCTCTCTCTCTCTCTCTCTCTCTCTCTCTCTCTCTCTCTCTCTCTCTCTCTCTCTCTCTCCGTCTTTTGAATAAGGGTTACATGTAGGTCGATATATGATTTTTAAGTACAGTATCTCCAAATTTCTCTTTTAGATATTATATTTTAAGGTTGGCACTTTTTTACGCAACCACGCGAAACCAAGTAAAACTTCGCACAACCAAGCGAAACCATGTCTAACCACGCGCAACCACACAAAACCACACGCAAACACATAAGCCAAATAGTGTAACCACGTTTAAAAGCTATTTTGTTTAAGGCGAATAATTCTAAATTTGTTGTAATAAGTTTGAAGACGTAATTTTTTGTGTCTGTTCTTTTTTTCCATCAAAATTTTTTATCTAAATTTCCACCGAGTATGCTGTCCCAGTTCATTATCAATTGCTTTGTTGTAGAGCGCTTGGCAACCAGTCAGTAAGACAGTAGCAATAGATCTAGAAAAAAAATTAGCCGGTATCTCTCCACATTTAAACTTTGTAAATAGTTCTAGACCACCCTTGAATAATGCACGCACAACTTACAACATGCTGACATTAGTTTCTTGTTTGTTAAAAACGAAAGTTGAAATTAATTTAAAAAAAAAGCTATACGTAAATAAACCAACAGGCCAAAGGAATAGTACAGGACTTCGAAAAATGGACAAAAATGATGTTTTCTGTAATCTGCATAAATTGCCACTTATGATGTCCTAAATCACGAAATCAGGACATTTCATTTAAATTTCACAACAATTTATGTTTTGAAAGTCTATAGAAATTGTTTAAATTTTTTATGTGTCTCTTTGAGGCTTCTTCAGAAAATCAGTAAACGATTGCAGCTAAAAAGAGCACATTGACATTTTATTGTCCGCAACCTGTATGAAATAATTCAAAATTTTAACAAATTACATGTATACGCATTGCAAGTGAGTAATGGAAATGGAAAAATATGATACTTAGACAAACACACCCATAGAAGTATCCCAGTTTTTTGGTAACTGACCATATATTGATTGCGCTATTTGCCTTGTGTGGTTGTGCGTGGTTTATTGTGGTTGCGCCTGGTTGGACGTGGTTTCGCGTGGTTGCGTAAAAAAGTGACGCCGTATTTTAGTACATTTAGGTTTTTGTTAAAGTGTATACTTCTCATGAATTTATTGTTGTATCACCTTTTGGGTTTTTTAGTAGTAGGCTTTGTGAATCCAATTGACTTCCTGTCTTGCTAAAATTTTGAATGAAAAATGTGAGCGATGGTAAAGCAACGAGGAAACGGGAAAGAGGTTGATAAATGGATGTAGGGGAGACAGGAAAGAGAGAGAGAGAAAGAGAGAGAGAGAGAGAGAGAGAGAGAGAGAGAGAGAGAGAGAGAGAGAGAGAGAGAGAGAGAGAGAGAGAGAGAGAGAGAGAGAGAGAGAGAGAGAGAGAGAGAGAGAGAGAGAGAGAGAGAGAGAGAGAGGTTTTAGAACAATATCCGGCAGAAAACACACATGTAAGAAAACACCACCTAGATATTCAATGAAAGAGGACATTTCTTTTTTTTTTTTACTGCTGGGAACAAGAGATGCTTATGCTTAATATTATTATGTGATCTTGATGAATTGGCTTAGGAGAAAACGGTGTTAAAAATCGCAATTCTGTGAAACCGGAACTCTATATTCTTTTTTCTACGTAACTTAGACACGACTTAGTCGCAGTAACATGCGCAATTAGGCTCGCGGCAGTCAATGAAAGAAAAAAGAAGAGCTTCGTAGACAGACCCAGCAGGGAGCAATCAACTTGGGCCGTGGACTGTGAGCATAAGAGTTATGAAGAACCGAAGCTGTTTGAAATATGAGTAGGATTCGCACCAGAACCAACATGGTGCACTCTTCCACATTTTTTGTAGCCTCTGCTCTCTCTGCCTCTCTCAATCGTATTTTTTTTTCCGGTTGGCAACAACAAAAATATCGCCATACTTACTGTGTCTCTTTTAAAAATCATGCTGGATCTTGGTGTTTTTTCTTTTTCTTTTCCCCAGCCAAACTATGCGTTCTACCAAGATAAAGAGACTGGGGCGGCAGTAATGGTTCAGCGGGTACTGGATACAGACAAAATGGAAATTGTAAGGCTGTTAGGTCTAACATCAGAATAATAATAAGGACTAGAGAGCTTACTGGACGGATGCTTTGATTTCCGTAGACAAAGAAAGGGGTTTACAAAAGGAAGGCAACCCCAGTCCGACTTGGCTTCTTGCCTGAACAAGCCTGGATTTCGATTCGCGTCCCCATTGTTAGTGTTTAAGCCTAGATCACTAAGATCACTTTGGTTGTTTATGATGGATCGCACGTGTGATTGTGTTGTTAAATCTTAGAGAAAAAGATGATGCTCTTAACTTGCACAATTATGTTTGAAATAGTTTTGAAGTAAATTTTCAGGTCTTCAATAGACTTATTTAACCTTTCAGTCTTCATTTAGATATTGTTCTTGTTGTTGTTATTGTTTTTGTTGTTGTTGTTGTTACTACTACTACTACTACTACTACTACTACTACTACTACTACTACTACTACTACTACTACTACTACTACTACTACTACTACTACTACTACTACTACTACTACTACTATTAACTACCATTATCAATTATCATTAATCTTATTCTTATTATTGCACTGTTTGTATTTTAATATTATTAATGTAGCCTTTTTTAGGAATTACTTTAAAAGGTTATTTATTTCGGCAGCTATTGAAACAGACCGACGTTCGCTGGACTAAAACGTTAAAAAGATCAGATAAAATAACTACACACTCACACATCCGCTCGCACGTGTTTAAAATGTAGCCTTATTGGTTACGTTGAAAAAAGTTGCATTTGATAATCATGTGTTGCAGATAGTTAAGTTTTTGTCGCAGCTTCCTCACCATAGTTTTTCAACTTATGTCATCAATGAACTGTTTGTGATATTACCAGGCATTGATGCGACATAAGTTAACAAAAAATAGTTTATTTCTGCACTTAGAGTTGTAGACTTTACAGTACCGTTTATTCAAAGGCGAGTTCAATTCTATGCTTAAAAGCTGTTTTTACCAGAAAAACACGCGCCTCACAAGGCAGACATATACACATGCTACTGTCTGAAATTTTTACCATGGCATAGTCTAATGGAGGTTCAACATTAGGACGGATGAAATTATGCATTTGAATAGTAGATGTTATTATATACGTATTTAGAAAGCTATATTAATGTACGCAAGGTAACAAAAAAAAAAAAAGAAGAAGAGCGCGACTTAGGATTCAATTAGACATATCGAGGAAAAATGTAAGCGTAGGCCTATATTACTTTCAAAATCTTGGAAAGGAATATAAATAATGTAGAAAATATTCCCTAGTCAGTATATTTCAGATTTTTTTTTTCTTCAAATAAATTTACAATTGGTTTACTCTGGCTGTAGCCATGTTTACTTCTAAATACTAGATTAACCAGAGGGCAACCAATCTAGTACGCCGCTGCCCTCCTTTCCTCTTCGCCCGCTTGCAAATTCACTTATTACAAGAAAGTTAAGCAAAACAAACCGTTAGTCCCAGACTAGGCAGGGATTAGCCCGATATCCAAAACATTCTTGCACACTTATCTAGAATTAGGAGACTCATCTAGATTTGTTGTATATTTATTCTGTAAGAAGACAACCAAATTCAAATTTAAAGTCTCTTCAAGTTGATATTACTTGCTCCTCAGTGTTGTGTGCAACCATCCTATAAAATTTACGATGATTATAACGTCTCCCAAGTCTCTCTCTCTGTCTCTCTCTCTCTCTCTCTCTCTCTCTCTCTCTCTCTCTCTCTCTCTCTCTCTCTCTCTCTCTCTCTCTCTCTCTCTCTCTCCACTGTGTACAAAAAAGTCTTTCAAACTTTATCCAGAACTAGATCTAGAAGACTCATTTTGATACAATGTTTATATATCTTGAAAGAAAACAACCACATTCATATTTGTAGCACTAAGTGAGAAAATATGTTTCACTTTTAAAGTCTCCTAAATTGACGAGTTTCTTTATTGCTATCTTTAGTGAAGCCTTGTGCGTGTAACTCCATTTTTTTTTTAGCTGCAAGCCTCCTGTAAATAATATTGTGCTGCTATGCCTCCTCAGCCTAAAAAAATATTATAGAGTGATATGTTGCAGTGTTAAATGCAGACCCCCCATCCTATCTGGAGCTTTACTAGTCTAGATTTAGGTCTCAAGAGCGAGACTTTTCAAAACAATTTATAAATTCTTTTATATTTTCAGTTCATGAGTCACAAAATGTTTTTTTTTTTTTTTTTTAACTGATAACTCAACGGAAGGTTTAATAATAATAATAATAATAATAATAATAATAATAATAATAATAATAATAATAATAATAATAATAATAATAATAATAATAATAATAATAATAATAAGCTTTTCATTCTGTCATGGACTTTTTGGGTGAGCTATAAAACATAGCTACCTATATCTTGGTCTCGACAGGACAAAACTAACCTCAAAGTTGTCTTTGCCCCTGTATGGACCTAATCTATATATCTAGATTTGAGTCATTGCTTCTGTGAAACATTCAAGGCAATTAAATATATTGAAATTTTAAAATTCAATATTTTTTTTAGGGAGAGAGAAAGAGAGAGATAGACAGAGATAGAAGATAGATAGATAGATAGATAGATAGATAGAGAGAGAGAGAGAGAGAGAGAGAGAGAGAGAGAGAGAGAGAGAGAGAGAGAGAGAGAGAGAGAGAGAGAGAGAGAGAGAGAGAGAGATTTTCAGAGTGACTTGAAATCAATATAAATTTTACATGATGGTCGCGCAAAACACGTTGTGGGGAGTACATTGTACACTAACTGAAGATCAAATTTCAAACCAGTAACCCACTTTATACTAAGTCTTTCTCGGTTTCATTTGTTCGCCAATCACAGTATTGGATTTCGGGCTAACACCTGTCTAGTCTGAGACTAACAGTTTGTTTCGCTTCACTTTCCTGTAATAAATGAATTTGCAGCCCTCGGGCCGGACTTTGGACATATCTGGTTTCTTTCTCTACCCTGATTTCGAACGCCATTTTAAGAACATCATAATTATGATTATGCCTCAATTCTTATCTCAAAAATCATCCTACTGTAGCAACACATTCTTATAAATTTCTGTTCCCCCTTCCCTACCCCCACTCCCAATACATATACCGGTTAAAAAAATAGTTGCCTGTACCTGTATTGTGATCGGTTTCAATTAAGAAGAGAATGAAAAGGTGTGACAATGAAGGCTTTCCCAGAGATGTAAAAAGGATGTGATTGGGATGGCTGTAGAAAATAAAAGTATGTAGATGTAGCTTCGATAAAGGCTTTTTCCAAATAACCGAACTTGATCGTCAGTTATACCATCTTATTCAACCCTCCTCCTCCTCCTTTTCCTCCTCCTCCTCCTCCTCCTCCTCCTCATCATCATCATCATCATCATCATCATCATCATCCTTAGCATCCGCAGCAAAAAAAGATATAATCGTTGTTATTACCATTACCAAAAACCGGTAACACAATCTCTATTCTCAGTGTTATATTATCATCTTAAACTGCCTGTGATTATCACCGCTCTTCTCCTCCTTCTATACAACACGATAATGCACAGTATTACTAGCATGAATGATGATGTAACCTAACTATTTGAAGAGTTAGAATCCACATGTTCAATGCAACTTTCTCGTGGGAAGAGTTCGTTTTTTTTTAGAAATCCCAGTGATTGGAAACACTTTCTGAATTTGCTATATCCCATGTCATGCGCTTTTCAAGAATTTTCATTTTCCAAGGTTACTTTCCAACCTTTTACAATCTATCTTGTCACCTAACTAAAAATCAAGTAATGAAAGCAATTAAAGAAGAAGTCGCATATTCTCTCACTGACAAATCCGGGCCTTTATTTGAAATGATGTGGAGACTTTGCATCAGAATTTTTATTTTCTAAACTCAATACCTTTAAGCAACAATGTTAACGCACCGCCATTATAATAAGTTGTCAAGTGAATATCTTCTCAAAACAAAACACAACAAAAATACCTTACTTAACCATGATTAAAACCAATTGCAGATTGGAAGTTACTTCCACAATGGAGACGAATTTTCTATCCAACCAATCGGAGGAGACTCAGTTAATGACGTTGATCACAAAATCTCCAAGCTTTTTCATGAAGCCGACCTTCAGCATGACATTGTCGATTTCGGGTCAGGTAAGTAACTCTAAATGGTCATTGCGCTGTTTTCGCAAAATCATCAATACATACATTCAAGTGTCCATAGATCTAAATATTTTATCAAGACGGAATCAAGTACCTTTTCTTTTGTATAGAGGAAGCTGCTTAAATGTTTGTTCTCTGACAATTTAGCTTGCTCTTTAAACATGCATATCATGAAAATTCATCAAAATAATTTTGTCCAAAACCATAATATGCAGCAGTTTGTAGCGTCACAGAACACCGAATATTCTAGAAATACTAGGTTTTCCCTGCACTAAAACACCTTTGTGAAAGTAGGATCTAATCTCTTCTTTGATGTTTTGTGTTGCTTCACATAATACAAAAGCTGTATACATTTGAAACAGTGAAGAAATTGAGAACCTTCAGCAATTCGCAACAGCTTTAAATTATTACATACTCTTCAATCAATTATAGAACAAAAAAATTTTAAAATGTCACATGCCTTCAAAACAGATACGGAAAATAGCCTATTTCATGAAAACACCAATACATTGAAAAGAAATTAAATGAAAAAATAATAATGGCAATCCCGGGAAATGAAATAATTGCCACGACAAAGATTCTTTTCTTTTCTTTTTCTACAGATGTACTATACAGCGCGACATTTGACAGCAATGAGACGAATTCTTCTGAAGATATGTTTAGCAACAACAACACGGCTACCTCTGTCAATAGTAAAAGCGACAGCAGGTCTGAAAGTCTCGATAGGGACAAGGGCGATAACAAATTCAACACAAATTTTATCAACAACGGTAACGAAATTAGGTTGAGTAGTACCCGAACTACCACTGTAACACTGGCAGAGGTAATCACTAACGGTTTGAAAGACGGTGAGATGGTCAAGTTAAGCAACGACAATGATGAAGAAAATAATAAGGAAAACTATAGGAACAGGGTCGAGAGCGAAGACAAAGAGTCGAAGAAGAGGGCACGATTAAAGAGAGAGAAAAGACT
>JAWDGP010003559.1:45000-85000 GCA_033675545.1 Elysia crispata
CTACTACTACTACTACTACTACTACTACTACTACTACTAATATTACTACTACAACTACTACTACTGCTACCACTACTACTACTACTATTACTACTACTACTACTACTACTATTACTGCTACTACTACTACTACTACTACTACTACTACTACTACTACTACTACTACTACTACTACTACTACTACTACTACTACTACTACTACTACTACTACTACTACTACTAGTTTCAAATGAAGATCTATAGGAGGCAAACCACTGGGTTAATATAAATAAGAGTTATAAGAGCTAGAAATCTAGGTATTGCTGAGCATTTTCACTTAAAAGCTTTACCCTAACCACTGCTGAGCACTACTTAAAATTCTAGCTCTGCATAAGTTTCTCCTCCTATGAGGGTATCATCATCTTTGTATATCTCCGATGGTCTCATACGCTTATTTCTTTTTAATATTTCAGTGGCATGTGCGATCTCAAAAGGCATTCTCTTAAAGCAGAAGCGTTCAAAAGGAGTATTGAATGTGCACAGCCTTGAGCCCTATTTGTCGATTTCCACTTCCCAGTATTCGTTTTGCTGGTGTAACGTAGTGGAAAACTTTTTCCTTCCCAGTTGTGGTAAAATCTGTTCGAAGCTTGTAATCTCAAATATTTCTCTCTTGGTACTCCTATTAAGTACTTGTGAGTCTCAACACAGTCGGAGGGAACTATCAAGCTTTAAGCTATGATCAAATTATGAACCCATTCGGTTGATTTAATTGACAACCTCAATGATTCCATTATATTCCATTTCTTTGAGCTTCTTTTTTTAAACTCGAGTAAATTTGCTTGTGGTGTTCTGCGAGAAAGCTGGAGCGTTTTCCTTGAAATGGATATTTTATTGAGTGTTGTAGGCGCTCTCGCATTTAAAGACAACTCCAAACTGTTCCTGTAGATCTTGCGTAGCCAGTAGCGCTGGTCTTCTGTTAACCTTCTGCGTTCTATCTTCTATGCTTAAAGCATTTGTTTGTATGTATTAACCATGGTTTCCTTTCTGGACCAATCCAAGTTGGGTACATACTTGAAGCCCTAAGGTGGCCCTTGTTTGTCTTTTTGTAACGGAAATCTGTCGTAATTTCCTTCTCACAAATTGATATTGGCACAATGGCGGTTCCGTCATTCGCGATGCTTGTATTTCCAAAAGCTTTCAGTGTAGCTCTGGATTCTCGAAGCCTCGGCTTTCTCTTGATCGCCTTCCACAGCTTTGTTGGGATGGTGCATATGTGTCCTTTTTATTTTAATCTCTGTGTCGCATACTTTTATTACAGATGAGCATCTTTTGGTTTCAACACCGTTGAGTTCAATCTGTACCACCCAAAAATGTTATCAGATTTACTCTCTTCTATTTCTATCTCTTGCACTCCTGCTCTGTACTGGAATTTGCTTGTGTTCCCCGTGTAGCATACAGTCGCGAAGTAATTTTTATCTTAATATTTGTTACTCGTGTTGCCATAATGCAGGGCATTGTTTTGGAGAGTGAGAATATCCGCATGCCTTGCATTGCTTCTTTGTAGAACTTGGTACTCTGTTTTTTTCCTTTGGAAATTCCTTTTTTCCCTCTCATTTTGAGTGGATCCAATGCTTATTTCTCTGTTGCACCAAAATTCACTGTATTCATTTTTATTTTAATTCAGTTCGTGAAACCTCAAATGCAAGACCCAACTCCTTCGCCTTTTGGGGAGTCGGGTTTTCGTCCCTTAGAAGTTTTTTCCTTTAACGGTTTTTGTCTCTGACCGTATTGTTCATCTCAGCAAAATCACATTGTCGAGCGAAATACTGTAAGTGAGTAATAAAATGTTCATATGGTCTTCCCTCTTCTCGCACACAGATCCAAAAGTAGGTACCTGCTAAGCACTGTGAGCTTCATCTCCAAGTCTTTCAAACTTGTCGAAGACTGTTGCATATTTTGTCTTATCTTCTTATGCGGCGAAATCAAAGTTATTGTATCTATTGTGTAAATAGGATAAATATTTAATTAATGTAATTAAACTCGCAGATTCGAAATAAAAAATTATATAGAAATAAATGATAAATATAAGTCAATGATTTATAAAGGATCATATAGAGATTCTCCAAATCGCCAGTCAATGCTAAAAAGATGCCCGCCTATTTAACCAGGAACTCGCCGGCAACCCTGGCCAAAATCTGATTACACCATATATCGTTCCAAACTCTCTGGCCGTAGACCAGTTTAACAACATAGCTTTTTTAGCTGCATCAGGTTTCGAATCAGCTTTTTTTTTTGCTGTCAACAAATTCTGGAATTGTTGTTTCCATGTCTTCCAATTTTCTGTCAGTTACTCCGAAGAGACAGGTGATCCGGCGGCTTGAAATTGGAATTGTCCATTCCTATGGTATTATCGCTACAACAAATCTTTTTCTACACCAAGACCTGGTCTTTGATTTTGTATGATCTAGTCTAATCTAGATTGATCTACCTATGCATGTAAGCTGTTCACTGCTGTTTGAAGAGTTCAGGACTCCTAGATTTCTAGATTTATTCCAAATCTAGTTACCATTCTGACACCATGCCATGTTTCCTAACCTTCGATAACAAAGTCAAACCTGTTTTGTTTAAGTTCAAAGTCAAAGCTTATCCATGACGACTTACAACGTACAACTGAGCGATAGAATCTAGCATGGCTCTTCGTCAGTCGCCTGCCATTTAGGAAGTAGTAATTTTAATTTGTACATTATATGACATCTGCGGTCTCTCTCATATGTAAAACAGAAAGGAAATCCAAAACACACTTTTTTAAAAAGAAGCTGACGTTGCAAACGCCATGTTTACATTCGCAACAATCAGTTCGGAAATTAATGCGAGGGCAGCACATGACTGTTCCTAAAATACTGACCAATCGCATTACTGCTATTTTCCTGCCCAGACCGGAAAGTTGTGCCAGAGAGGATACCGAGCGTAATGGCGGCAGTTCTAAAACCGTCTGAAGTTGATATACAATCTAAAAAAGAATATAAAAGAAGTTCGTAGATATTTATTGCAGCTAAACTTAAATCAAAAAGTTAAGATTTAGATATAGATTCGGCGTAGAATTTAAAAAGGATTTAAGATCTAGATTAGATTCTGTCTTTATAGAGATATATAGATTTTAGGTAAAGATGATAGGTGGAGGCATGATTATATCTCGATCGTGTAAGTAAAAGGATGGAAATCAATGTCATTAATTTATAAGACTATTAAATCTAACCCAGCCCCGGCAAAGTGACACCAGGGTACTGTTTGCAGGAGGAATTTTTCAGCTTGTATTTAAACAAGTTACATAATCATGACGGTATTATAGTCAAAGACGTTATGATAACCATAAAGAGATTTTTCATGACGTATTTGTAGTTTAGCATAACATATTAAACCATTTAGATATTTTTAGGAAGTTCTTATAGTCTAGGATATCATGTTACGCCATTTAGAATTTTCTATTTTACATTTAAGTTGTCAAAAATAATTGTATTAAATCATAATGATATTTCTCGTGATGGTTTAGAGAGTAGGATATCATTTAGAATTTTTCATGCTGGTATTGTAATCTAGGATATCGAATTAAACTATTTAGACATTTCTCATGATGGTATTGTGAACTAAGATATCATACTAAATCATTTGAAGACATTTTCATGAATGTGTTACACTTGTTCTGAGTAAGTGAAATGAAAGTACCAAATTCATATCAATGCCTCTTCATATTTGTAGGAAAATGGCAGTGTGATTTAACTCTTTATTTTAATTTAATTTTAAATGCATGGCAGCTACCTGTGTTCACAAAGTAAACTTCAATGTATGAAAACAAGGACAATAAAAAACTATACTTTTAAATCTGACCTTGATCTTAAATGCCGTTCGGATATTAGAAACAAATTAAAATCTACACTACGGGATAATTAGAATAGATCATTCCTTCTTTCAAATTTTGATTTTGATGATCAAATCTTTCTTGGCAGACTGAAGACTGACAAAATTCTCTCCACTGTCATAACCAATTCGAATAATATTTTGGGCTTTACAGAATAGATACCGCTAAGGCATTGAATACTACCATTGCACAAATTTAATGTATTGCCTACAAACCTAGACGGTTATCTGTTTGATAAACCGGCAAACCGTATAAAATGCAGAATTTATCTCGAAGGTAATCTTAATTCACCAAGGGATTACGAGAAACAAAAATCGGTAACAGCAGCAGTAGTAAAACAACAAAAAGAACATTACTGGCAGATTAAGAAACATGAAAAGTAGTAATATCCTATCAATCGCGTTCGATTTAAATTACATAGAAATAGTCTAAAGAAATAATAATAACCTCCATTTATTTCGAAAAATATATTAACTATTTTCCATTCTGTATCTTTCTGCAGGTAGATCTCCGTTACAAAAGTGTGAAAAAACTAGCGGACTTCACCATTGATGTCACATGGGCTGGAATTATTGTGTTTGACGTGTGTTTTTCCCCTACTCTGATTGCGTTCTAATTTAATATGGCTTTTCCACTTAGTCCTTCGCTTTAGTAAATTTGGATAAATTTATTTTTTTACTCTCCTAGTGATTCTGGAATTTGAATTTTTCAAAACAAAATTGAATCTGATGAAACAACTTAATCCATAAATTTTATCGCTTGACAATCACTTTCTACAACTTTAGGGTTGGGGCAAGATTGACATCAGTGTGTTTGTATATACATGTGTGTCTGTAGTTGATGGGATGGGGCTGGGTGTAATGAATTTGAAATCATTTAAATCGTGTCAGTGTCAGGAAAGATAAGATATATAACCTTTGACAGATGGAAAAGTGTGAAACAAAATACCTTTTTGTGGGAAGAGATAAGAAGTCGATGTCAGTAGTCTGACACTGGTGACACACAAAAAATAAGACAAGATTTTTTCTGTTCCTAAGGTTTTTGAGAAGAGGAATTTGCATTTTCAAGTACCCGGGTAAAAAGAAGAAAACTGTATTGCCTGTTGTTCAATTTTCTTCTTTACGACAGGAGGAAAATACAGACTACTGGAAAGATACAGAGAAGCCTCCCAAAAAACCACGTGACTTTGTGGAATCATCTGACGCGCTAGAGGCCTTCCGCGCATGGGCACAGGCACAAGGGGCAGAACTTCCGATAAGCGATCACGTGATGTTATTCACAGGGTGAAACAACCATTAAAATCCTTTAAGATTTATCACTTTTTTTCCGGTCAGCACAGCAGTAACAAACACCATCCTGAAGCCCACTTCTCCTCCATTCTAGTAATGCAATAAAGGGATTTATTTCCTATTTTTTCCCGTTAAATCCGAGGCTGATAGAATGAAAGTACGACCGATCAAAAGAAAGTTCAAGATGAAGGGTCCTTTTTTCTCTTTTACTTGCGTGGAACAAAACGGGGCCATTAAAATATAAAACATAATTAGCTTATCCACACTAAAATCCAGCCCGTCATTATAAATAAAATAAGGAAGCGGGAATAGGAGCCATTGAGGAAGAAGTCTGTTTTGCCACCAGTAAAGCTGTTTTAGATGACTTGAGATGAACGAGTGCTTTAGATGGTATAAGGATTTTTTGAGTGGACTGAAATGACTTGACAATTAGTTATCCTTTGAAAGTTAAATTCCAAAGACTCATGAATTTTTTCTCTCAAATCTGCTTTAAAGTCGCCTGAAATAGACCTTTGGAAATTTTATGTAAAGGTTACTTTTTGGGATTTTTCGACCCACCATAATATTGCCTCGCATAAGATAAGTTGGGATGTACGAAAAGGAAAATGAGATGGCTACGCTTGAAATTGTCAATGGGCAACGTAAAACTTAAGCAATGCGCATCAAAACTTCATATTCACAGTATTTTTTTTCTTTTTTCTTTTTTACAGACACAACCTAACATATGGCGGTTCCGTGTCTAATGCAGGTAAGTATTAAGCAAATTCGACTATTAAAAAAAAAACTACTTTTATCTCATTAGGTGTATAAGAAAATTAATTACCCAGCTTATGTCCATTCTTAATTTTAGCAAGATGCCCGTGTGCATTAAATACTCCCAGTAATACTCTATTATTTTGTGTTTGTGGATTGAACTTATATCTTTAGATTCTATAATGCTAGAGAAATATCATTTATATTAGCATCCATTTGTCGCTTTTTCTTACATAATCCTTTGTTTGTTTGTTCCAGAAACACTTTATTACACTTTGTTTTGTCATTGTGTGATTCAATAAATCTATTAAATCACAAAGAATGTTTAGCATTTATTTATGACAATACAATAGAATCCTGAGTGATTACTTCACCCCATGGACACAATGAGCACCACACGTTGCCCAGCGCCTGGATGCGAGATTGAGTGGCCTACGATCACACCCACGGAGGTCTTGACGAGCCTTATCGACATCCACAGCGCCACGGCTCATGCAGACACCACACCTGTCGCGGCAGCCAGGGCAGAAAAGGTACGGCAGCCTTAAACTAGTGAAACATAGGAATATTTTAAGCAGAGACGGGCAGACTACAAACAGGCGACATGCCTTTCTGACACCGACTGTGTTTCAACTTCTAGAATGTTGCGATGAGGCTCTCCGCAAAGACCTTACTAGAACATATGGTGCCCTCGCCTCCTGTGATGAAGCAACTATCATCTACAGCATTATGACCCTGGCTGTCCGACAAGAAAATATAATGGTGGCTCGTATGACCTTACAACAAATGAAGCAGGACCATGATGATCCACTCAGAACATTTCCTGCCCGTCCCAGAGGACCGGCTAGTGTGGGCAATTTAAAAATAAATTGCAAACTGCTACTCGACGGTCGATTACAGCGATGTCTTGTAAGAATTGCCCTCATTTGTGGCCTTGAGGATGAAGAAATTCGCTTGATCATCCTGGGAGAATCTAAGCAGAACATGACGCTAAAATATGCCCTGGCCTACTGTACGCCGAAGCTAAAGAAAGTGGTAAAAGATCAGCCAGTCGGCTCTTTGAAAGTACCTGCCGACTGTAGCAGCTGCAGCTAGCCCTTATAAACGCCTTGAAATTAGTCGGCGCCAGAACTCTACAGATGTTAAAGGACCTCCTCCTAATTGCGGCAAGTCGGGTCACGGCCAGACAGCCAGGAGCGTCTCAGAAAATGCCCGGTATATGATAAATAATGCACAAAATGTGGGATTCTTCACTACTTTGCGGCCGTCTTTGCGGCCGTCTTTGCGGCCACCAAAACGCCCCTCTCAAATTACGACGTACCATCTTCAGAACTCTTTGGAAGTCTCATCTGTCCTCTTTGACAGCCTGTATGGAATAACGGATCACACTCTGTCTCATTGGATCATCATTTATACAATAAGCTTTGTAATGCATTAGAAAAGCGTGCATCTGACCCCCAACCCTTCGTAGACGTTATTGCCCGGACAATGCCTGGTGACGCTATATCTCTCGGGTTCACTACGTCACTATCTAAGCCAACCCCTGCTGTCTCCTTCTCAGCAATAGCGGATACAGAATGGCAATCATGTCTGGCAAGTGTACAACTTCTACACAAAATGGCTCACTAAGCATCACCTCCTCCCTATCACCATGAAAATGACTGCTGCAAAACAGGGGGCCATCAACATCAATGGAGCTTTAATCCTTCGAATCTCTGGTACTTCCTCAACCAAAAACACACTGGAGACCAAACAGATGGTTTACTTTAGTACAAGCACGGATAAAATGTTCCTTTCAAAAGATACATGCATCGCCCTTCGCATGATACCTCCTACTTTCCTAATTATTAGTGGCACGTATAACATATTCGGTAAAGATAAGGAGCCTATCCCAACACTCCTGCAGCCTCATCATTGCTATCCTGTGACTGCCCTCAGCGTGAGCCATCACCGTCGCCACCTACAAGCCTCCCTTTCCCAGCCACTGACGAAAACAGAGAGCGCCTCGAAAAGTGGCAGTTGGATTATTATAGATCTAGCTGCTTCATTACATGTGAGCACCAACCTCTTCCAAAGATGTCTGGACCTCCTAAAAGCTAATGAATGACCCCGAGGCCCACCCAAAGACCTATCACAACCCTTTTCTGTATCGGTATATTGGCAAGACGAGGTAAAGGCAGGACTTGACCAGGATGTGCGTCTCTTTGTCATTGAGCCAGTTCCCGTTGGCTCACCAGTAACATGGTGCCACAGGATGGTGATCTGCTCCAAAATGTCTAGTAAACCACGACGAACGGTAGACTTACAACCATTAAACCGCCATGCCAGATGAGAAACACATCACACCTAGTCACATTTCCACCAAGCCCGTAAAGTCCCACTCCACACCTACAAAACTGTATTTGATGCATGGGATCGTTATCACAGCATAGACCTAGATGAATGAGACCGCCATTTAACAACTTCCATCACTCTATGGGACCGCAAGGTTACATTTCCTCAGGGGATGGCTAAAGTCTGCGGGTATTCTCCAGAAAAACGAAATGCATCCACAACATCTCATGTGGTCTAACACTATTGAAGAGTCCTTTCAAGCTGTCAAATGGCTAGACATCTGCGGAAATAATGGCGTCATCCTCAATCATTCCAAGTTTAAGTTTGCAAAAATGGCAGTTGAATTTGCTGTCTTTGAAATTGCCCAAACTACAGTCCACCCGTGTGCTCGTTTCCTTGAAACTATACAGAACTTCCCCAGACCACAAAACATCAGTGATGTCAGGAGCTGGTTTGAACTAATCAACCCAGTCTCTTTCTTACGCTTTTGCTGCAGCACAGCCAATGCTACCTTTCCGAAACCTTCTTAAACCTGGAGTTCATTTGGAGAGGACAGAAAAGTTAGACCAGCTATTTGAGGCGTCCAAAACCATTATCATCAACGCAATGTTGAAATCTTCAACAAAAACAAATCCACCTGCCTTGTCACTGATTGGCATCGAATTCTGGCTGTTTCAAAAGCACTGCTCTTACCTTACCTTCAAACCATTTTGCTGCAAAGCAAAGTTACCTTGGTAGGGAGCAGATTGACCTCCGGGGCTGAATTCCGTTATGCACCCATTCAAGGAGAGGCACTTGCCGCTGTTGAAGCACTAGACAAAACACTCTAGGATACTCCGACCTGACTGTAGCCGTAGACCATAAGCTAAAGACGATTGGCGAAAGATGCCTTGATGATATCCCAAACTCACGCCTGCGCAGCCTCAAAGATAAACCACTTCCCTATGGTTTTCTTGTTATGCACACACCTGGTCTGCGTCATACTGCAAACTCGTCGCACTATCATTTCTTAATGACGTCGCATCAGTGCTATCACCAACTGACCCCGCTCCCATACTTGACCTACCGCAGCCCCTTTTCTCGGCAATCCGCACCCACGACCAACTTGCTATTAATCAGGTTTGCACTCAATGGAAACAAGGGTCCACTGAGGTGTAATCCTTTACCGTGATCAGATCCTCATACCCCCGTGTCCTCCAATCTCTCCATTCTGCTCACCACGGTATATCGCAGAGGTGTGCACGAGCTGAAACGTCAAGCATGACCCCTGCGATAACTGAGTTACGAGCTCGCTGTCTATCGTGCAACCACATGGCACCTTCGTAACCAAACGCTCCACCCACCCCTCCCACTATTTCTGCTTAACCCTTCCAATGCATCGTAGCAGATTACTTCCATCATCGTGGTGTTATAACTTGGACAGATACAGTAATTGACCTATTGTAGAAGGAGTATCACATGGCGCTGCAGGACTGATTGCCGAACTGCATCACATTTTTGTAACTTATGGCAGAAGTGACGAATTGACATCAGATGGTGGTTCTGAGTTTCAACCTTGGCTGCAAGCACTTTCCTAAATAACTGAGGAACCAGTCTCATCTCTTGCTTTTCCCCACAGTATTTGCAGAGCTGAAGTTGGAGTAAAAACTATCAAACCTTTGATCACAGACAACACAGGGCCACAAGGAACGCTGAACACTGGCATTTTGCAATGAGCCAAACTAGAATACCTCAACACACCTGACCGTAACTTCCTTCTCTCATCAGCGTGTAGCATCTTTGGACGCCCCATTCGAGACTTCATCCCCATCCATTGAGGGAAATACCAATCCCATTCATCATGGCGTGAGACACTCTTATCCAGAGAGAAAGCACTGCGCAATCGACACCTGCGCACTGCCGAGCGTCTCACACAACATACACGTTTACACCCACCGAATTCAAAACCAAACCGAATATCACCGAACCAAAGTGGATAAAATCGGCATCATTGTTGAGGTGCGGCAGTTTGATCACCACGTAGTTCGGGTCGACGGATCCTGTCGGGTGACACTGCGAGACAGGTAATTTCTCCAAAAATACACACAAGTCATAACTAGCACCCCTTTGGCGTTGGGCCCAGGTCATATACCTCAACCAACACTTCAAATGGTTAACACCCCATCATCCTCGCCACGCAGACCACACACCTCTACTACGTCTAAGAACAATTCAGTTCCAAAACCAGACATCCCAGACCCCAAATCAACCACCTTAGAGTCCACAGTTGGCCCCATCATCACCAGAAACAAGGCCCCTATCTACTCAACACCATCCGGTAGATGATCCCTCAACCCCGACACAATACGATCCATGCCTCGTACTCTCCATGCCTTCTCCCCCCCCCCCCCCCCCGGCCTTAAAACATTAACTATGATATCTAACACCACATGTCGACTTCATTAATGTCAATCTTTTCTGACATTCACACAAAAATTCAATCATTGTTAACTACATGAAACATTATTGTTTCAGTCTTTTTCAAATACCTCCAAAGAATTGGGAGAGCGTAGAGAAATATCATTTACATTGTCACCCATTTGTCGCGTTTTCTTCCTTATACCTCACATTATATTTATACTATCCTTTGCTTTTTTATTCTTGTGAAACATTGTGTGATTCAATAAATCTCTGAAGCCACAAAGAATGTTTAGCATTTATTTAAATGCAATTTGTAGTCTGTTAACTTTTAGCAAGGAGTCTTCCAAATAAATTTGTGATAGTTCAGTCCCTAGACGAACGACCTGCAACCATCATCGTCTACAGAAATGTATTCCACTTTAAAGGACATAATTTTTAGAGGAGCTTCTTCCCAAGGTGTCCATCACGCTTGCTAGAAATCAAAACTTATGAAAGTACATAAATCATAATAATTATCGATATTGATGCTAGTTGCTGTCTATGGGATTAAAAGAACAGCTTTAATTTTTAGTCCTATCAGACATTAATTTAGGCACCATTTTGTAAGTGGCCTTAGCGCCTCTCAAATTGAGCCTCATCATGCCCGATGGGATAAAATCACCCATACTCGCTTTTTATTGGATAAATTATATGATTGCAGCTAAATATGACGATTTGCTTTTAGAATTAAATAAGCCAATGATAAGTAAATGTGCATTATTAGGCGTCTTCAAAGTCTGTCTCAGTTTTAAGGTTAATTGGATAAAAAAAACTGCGAGGTCACTTATTTGCAAACTGTAGTTGTATTAGTCAAACGTGGTTCTCTTGTTTTCTTATGTAGCTGCTACCATTCACTAAAATACATTCCATCGTGCCTCTGAGTATCAATGTGTAAGGTGTGATAAAGAACGACATACAAACTTTAAAATAAGCTGCGCCATCAACCTTAAACCAAACAATTAAAAATGAACTACATACTATGACACAACTTGCTGCCTCTTTTCGCATTCTCACATAGGTTATTCATCATTTAAGCCCACATTTTTTTTCTCTCCTGTTGATTATTAGACATATTTTATGTTAAATAAATCCTCGGCACTTTCAAATGCTTTTCTCGGTAATTAGATAGTATAATCCTCCAGGCTTGGCATACCTGGGCTCTGCCTGCAACCCTGACTATTATTTCTCTATCGTGGAGGAATATTTTGAGTTTAGAGATGTCGCTATTGCTGCTCACGAGCTGGGTCACAGGTTGGTAGACAGCCTTCTTTTGTGCTTTTTTATGAATTATGACCACATCGCTCTCTCTCTTATTATTCATTCCAACACCATGCCATTAATCCCCTTCGCTATTTCTGCCTCTATCTGTCTCTAATTTGAAAACAATGATCTTTCTCTTATTCCAAGAGCTGTTTTTTTTTCAAAATTATTTGACATACATATCTATCTTGCCCTCTTACCATAGTCCTTTATCTCGCTGTCTCCTGCACTCTCACCTTATCTACTCCACTCTCAACCCTATTCATTTAACTCTCTCACTTCACTTCCATCTCCCCCATCCCTTCTTAAAACCCTGGTCAGTTTGGGGGCTCGCCACGATATGGACGGCAACACTTGTCTGTCATTCAACCGCTACATCATGACGCCGAGATTCAAGTTCCCTTCGAAACGCAAGGCGAAGAATCCATGGCTCTTCTCACAATGTTCAGTTGACTATTTCATGGAGTTTATCGATAGTCTCGACAAGTAAGAGGTCCATACGATGGTTAACTGATTGATTGAATGGTCGATCTATTAATTGATAGATGGATAGGTAATTGATTGATGGATTGGTTGATATATAAATTGATGGATTGGTTGATCTCTTAACTTAGAGCGCTGACGAGCATCTAATAACACAATAAAGCAAATAAGAATGAAACAGGGAATAGTCGTCAAACGATATTTTGCTAGAAACGAGAAGATATTATGAAAAGCTATACATGTATACCAAAGACATGTCAATTAATAATGTAGGAAATAAACTGGTCAATTTCTTAAATGATTCCAATTTGAATATGTTGAGTGAAGATGAAAAGTAGATGTGTGACGCTCCTTTACACCTAGAAGAGTTAGGGGCCGCGCTAAATTTGTTAAAATATGATTCCTCTCCAAGATCAGACGGTATTACCCCTGGATTTTACAAAGTGTTCTGGCACCGATTGAAGGTAGCTCTATTCAATTCGTTACAGAGCTCAATTAAAGCAGACGAATTGTCTATTACTCAAAGAAGGGGAATATATAATCTTATACATAAAGGTAACAATACAAGCCGAGATGACCTAAAAAACTGGAGACCTATAGCGCTCACTAACATAGATTAGAAAATATTTACAAAAATTTTAGCAGTCAGGTTATAGGGAGTAATAAAGAGCATAATACATGAGAACCAAAGTGGATTCATAAAGGGCAGGAAAATAGCATCTTACATAAAAGACTCCTAGACGATATTATATGCTTTGCTGATAATGAACAGTTAAGTGGTCTTGTTATTTCATTGGACTACCAAAAGGGTTTTGACACAATAAATAAAGATATTATTATAGCCGCATTAAAGAAATTTAATTTTGGTAGTAATTTCAGGCAATATATTGAAACTATATTGACTAATACTCAAAGCTCTATTAAAATGGAGGTTGGCTGTCGAATTGGTTCTCAACCAGCAGAGGCGTAAGACAGGGCTGATGCGTGAGTCCCTTACTCTTTGAAATTGTGGCTGAAATGTTAGCTATAAAAATCAGAAATAATGAAGATATAAAAGGTATATTGAAAGGTTCGATATCGCATGACAAATCTTAAACTCCTGTAATATGCGGACGATATGACGCTACTATTAAAGAAGAAAATAGATTAAATAGAGCGTTACCAGAAATTGGTGAATTTGCAAAAATATCAGTCCTAAATCTTAACAAACAAAAATCTCTAGGTTTATGGGTTGGAAAATCCAAATATAAAACAGAGGGCGGAGAAGGTATTGCATGGGCAAAAGCAGAAGAAAATATAAAAGTTTTAGGAGTTTATTTTAACTCCGAGATAGAGGCATCCAAAATCCAACAAAACTGGACAGAACAGGTCAATACCATCAAACTTATTGCTCAAAGTTGGCCCAGAAGAAATTTATCTCTGTATGGTAAAGTTATTGCAAAAACTTTCCTATTATAAGAAATTAATTATGTTATACAAGTGCTTACTCTGCCGAAAGAAGTTTTAGCACAAATAGATAGAATAATATTCTCTTTTTATGGAAGAAAAGGCACACTAACAAAAAAGCATTTGAAAAAAAATTAAAAGACAAAACTTATGTAAGGCGCCCATAGATGCAGGACTGGGAGCTATTAGTATAAAAGACCAACAAAGTCCTTTTTGCATAAGATGGTTTCAAAAAAGCCTGCTTGGAAATCATGAAAGGCAGTACCGCTGGAAAGTTGATAAAACATCTGTGCCAGACCCTTGGTAGTTTTACGTACGTGACAGAGGCAACTGTTAATGCAAAAGAAGTTTTGGGTCTAGAATGTGGACAGTCAGAATTTTGGAAAATTGTTATTACTACATTTTTAGATTTTGTTGGTTGTAAGAGAATTCGAATCAGAAGCAGAAAGAATAAGAAGACAACCATTATTTTACAACACCGATGTGAGATATAAAAACAAACCCCTTTTAATAAAGAAATTGATAATAGGAGGGATCAGATGTATATCTCTAATGTTGATTGGTAAAAAGTATTGATGAGATAAGTAATGAAATAGGAAAGTATGTTGGGATTTATTTTGATTATCAGGCAGTGACGAGCGCAGTAAAAAGAGAATGGAAGAACCTCGTCACTTTGAATGATAACGATGAAGTAATTGACACTGTTCCAAATAAAGTATATAAAGTTAATGACGTCGCTGAAAACATCTTTAAACTTAGCAACAAGGCAGTTAGAGAAACTCTCAAAAACAGTAAGAGCACAACTGTCTGCAGTGTAGGATTTTGGAAACGAAGGTATGACACAGATATTCTAAATTATTTTGGTATTGCGATAACAGCGAGTAAAGAATCAAGATTACGACTACTTCATTTCAAAATATTACACAACATTTATCGGACTAACATACTTTTATATAAAATGAAAATAAATACAACTAATAAATGCGAATACTGAAATACGTTTGACTTTATTGAGCACTTCTTTTTTCATTGCCAAAAACTTCAAGGATTTTGGAAACATGTGGAGATTGTAATTTTTTCAAAGCTTAATGAAAAGATCGTCGTTGATGAAAAAGTTGCTCTTTTTGGTGTAATGAACAGCGATCTGTTTGAAGTAAAGGATAAATGTATTGATAATATCAACATGACTTTATTGGTTGCGAAGATGTGTATCAGCAAGGCAAAAAATAGAAAATTCAACAATACAACTATAGTATTCGACACAGAAATGGCTTTAAGAGGAAAATATTTTAGGATATAAAAATAAATAAAAAATTAATAAAAAAAAAATGAGAAGGGTAGTTGAGCAAAAGTTAAGAAATAAACTTATATTAATTCAGTAAGTTTTCCCATAGTGTAGAATAAGCATTTTACGATAAGACAAAAATTCGATGAATAGTTTGATGTCTTTGTTTGTTGGTAAGAGATGATTAATATGACGAACGCTTTTATGACTTGAATAATTGGTTAGAGACGAGTAATACGAATTAACACTGTTATGACTTTTTTTTTTTTTTTTTGGTAAGAGATGATCAATATGAATACAACTTGTATCACTTTTGTTATTGGTAAATATTGTTTGTTTTAAAAAAAAAGTTATCGATGTAACGCTGTATTTTCTTCTAAAATGTCTTTATGTCTTATCATCAAAGTTATTTAGGTGTTATCCTGCCGTGTACTTTATCTTCGCCTTGATTTCTATATGGTGATTAAAACGTGGAGAAATTAAATGGCTGTGTGAAATTTAAATGTTTTACAAAGGTTTTTGTTCCACTACACTAATTTTGGTCAATCCATTTTTTTAATGATGGTTTTGTTTAAGATTATGAATTATGATGATTTTGTCGATTTATGATGAATTATGATAGTTTTGTTTATGATTATAAATTTAAAAAAAATTGTTGGGCTGGTCGATATTAAATGGAATGACGGATTGGTTCATCTATAAAGTCAGTGTATTAATTCATAGCCTGGTATTAATTTGTTGATTGATATTTTACCGTGACCATATCAAAACTTTAAAAAGCACAAAAAAGCGTAAAAAATTATCTAAACTCTATTTCGCGATTTCTTAATTTGAAGGTTAAAGTGACATTGTGGGTGTGGTCGCGCATTATTTTCTTTTTTTTTTTTTTTTTTTTTGTTGATAAGAAAACAAATAACTACTTGAAATATCATTTTCTTCTGTCAGTTCTACCTTAAGTCGCTTAAGTTGCTTTATTTTTTTAGCCGAACAGTATTTCTCTAAAACTTGAATTTCTCTTGTTGTAAAACCAGGAACGGCACCAACTGCTTTGTGACGAAAGATTCGGCAACAGACCAGAAGGAAATTCAACCGTTTCTCGTATTTCTCCCAGGAGAAATGTATGCAGGTGATGATCTCTGTCGCATTGGGAACGGTGCAGAGTCTTATATTTGCAGGGTGAGCTTCATAAATTTTGACCCTACGACTTTCCATTTAAGGAGTGGATTGTGCAGTAAACTGAAAACTGCATTTTTTTTCCTACCTACAAGACACGTTGCTTATCATTGGATGATTGTTCGTGCCGGAAATTCTAATTTTTCTTACACAAATGAATGAGATAGAGCTCATCCTCTTTGCATTGTAAAAAAATAAATAAAGACTGTCTCTGCATACAGGCACACAGGCTGATATATGCAAATGGTGAAGAACTGGTTTGAAAAAAAATCTATGATAGATTGCGTATTGTGAAGAAGAAGAAGAAGAAGAAGAAGAAGAAGAAGAAGAAGAAGAAGAAGAAGAAGAAGAAGAAGAAGAAGAAGAAGAAGAAGAAGAAGAAGAAGAAGAAGAAGAAGAAGAAGAAGAAGAAGAAGAAGAAGAAGAAGAAGAAGAAGAAGAAGAAGAAGAAGAAGAAGAAGAAGAAGAAGAAACGAGTGAGAGTGAGAGAGAGACACACACACACACATGCATTCAGTTGATGAAGATGCCAACATGAACAACAGTGCACAAAGAGCAAATTGAAGCATACATGTCACCAACATTCTCATTTCTTCCCCTACCCCTAAAGTTCCTGATAAAACTACTACTGATTTTACACCCCTATCGCCAGCACTGCGATTACTTTTCCTATTATCATGTTACTGTCACCCCACAACAACCACCACCACTCTCCTAACCGCAACAAAAAGCCTACCATCACATAACATTCAAAATCATTTTAACATAACCACCTGCACCAGTGATCTTCATCTTGGCAACCTTTACCATTACAGCAGCATCGCGACAACTACCATCACTGCTATCATTTTTTCATCAATCACTACCACTGCAGCACCATCGCGACAACTACCACCACTTACCATCACTGTTATTGTTTCATCAATCGTTACCAGGACAAGCACATTGGCGACTACAACAACATCTGCTATGCTGGTATCGACTGTTTCATCTCATCAGAGAAGAAATGCGCACCACAACTTCCGCCTGACGGGTTTTCCTGTGGCAACAAAAAGGTAGCTTTAAGACATTAAGTGAAAATATCTGTTGATTTATTTTGCTTGCTGCCAATCAATTCGTGGCAATATCTTGAGAGACAAGTGAAAAGGGATGCAATCTTTCTTCTATCGTCGTCATCATTATATTATCTCCGTCACCACCATCAGCCTAAACATCATCCTCTTCATTATCAAGATGATCTAAGCCTTCTTCATCATCTCACTTTTTCAAAACTAATAAAGCATTGTCACTCTTATAAACAGTATAATTTATTCAGTGATATCAATTCATGTGGTAGCCAATTTGACCGTAATATGATCTCACGTTCAGACGTAACCAGGATGGGGGAAGGGGGGAGGGATAGGTAACACACACTAAGTAGCATTGATAGACCAGGTTGTCTTGCTAAGGTTTCAGAGATGAAGCTAAGAAAAGAGGAACAAGAAATTTTTACATGTAACATAGTAATTTCATCTCTGTTTATTTATTTTTTTTTTTTTTTAGTTTTCAAGTTTTTTTTAATAAAAATTCACAGCCAGACTTAACTGCAGCATCTTTAAGAAATTTGCTTATCAAAATTATCATTTCTTATTTGCTTTGTATTTTTTATACCTTGGCGCTGCATTTCACATTTTTAGAAATTCATGTACCTTTAAAAAAAACAGCAGCACTTTTTCTTACTACAGTGGTGTCTCAATGGGACTTGCACGTCATCTGAAACTGCCCCCGCGACGCAAGGTATCCAATCCTTTAAAGTTGGATGTAAATAAAATTTCACGGTTTCAACTTTTCTAAGGCCTAAAAATAAGAGTGAATGCTAAATTTCTTTTACCGAATCAAATGATTGTGATATTTGCATATGGTAATAGGCATTAATTTGTGTTTAGAGCCTCTGTGGCGCAATCCTCATTTGGTGAATCAAACTTTATGCTAGAACTTCATCAATTTTCTAAAACTGAGTTGTGGTTTGCTTAATGGGCGTTAGATTTAAAGGAAAAAAGACGGCATATTTGCAAATCAACTGTTTTTTGTTTGTGTGTGTGTGTGTGTCTGCAATAATGTGTTTATATTTGTTCGATATGTTCGTTGCATGCTTAATCAATGTTGAAAAAAAACATAAGAAATAAGAAAAAAACTAAACGTATATACAAATGCGCAAAAAGTGAAATTCCACTGTATCTAAACCTATTACTGGCATCACTTTTGACCCTCCATCCACCGTCCTACTAACTCAGGTGATGATTGCCCCTTTGGAGACAACCCTGGTCTGATTGGCGGCAAAACCTGTGCTCAAAGAATGTTGACGTCACGTCACGACTGCTACAAAGAGATATTCAGGGCAAAATGTTGCGCGTCTTGCAAAAGATACCAAAGGAACCTACCAGGTAATTTATGTTAGGCTCCTTACACATTCTCTCTCTCTCTCTCTCTCTCTCTCTCTCTCTCTCTCTCTCTCTCTCTCTCTCTCTCTCTCTCTCTCTCTCTCTCTCTCTCTCTCTCTCTCTCTCTCTTTCTTTCTCTCTCTCTCTCTCTGTCTCTCACTCCCTCTCTATGCAGCTCTCTCACTCCCTCTCTATCTATCTACGTAGCTCTCTCTCTCTCTCTTTTCTCTCTCTCTCTCTCTCTCTCTCTCTCTCTCTCTCTCTCTCTCTCTCTCTCTATAACTGGTGTGACCCGTTTTTGTGAGCTCTTGGATTCTGTGGAGATTTATCAGTTTTTGTTGGATTTCTGCAGTGTAACCATATAAATTGTGCATCTACTTATTCGTAAGAATTTTGTGTATTCGAAGTTAGAAATATCTTGAAGCTAGAACGAAGAAATTAGAATTTATTAATATCTAAAAAACACAAAGTAGCAGTCTCTCGAGCCCTCAGAGCCATTACAGCCTATTACAACAGTGAGCAGGTATCATGATTGGTTTAACACAGTGGCGACTTACCATAGGCCGAATTAGTGGTGGCAGAGGCCTCAAAGTTAGACGAGCGAGTGACCCCTATTCTGGATCAACACATTTGTTCTTCGAGGATCTGTGTACACGTCTACCAGTATGTGCTGTAATTTTGTGGGTTACGACCATTGTAAACAGGATACTAACAGTCCTGCAACAGCCACACATTAACATTCTAGTCCAGTGCGGAGATGTGCAACTTAACCCCGGACCAACAATCGAAGCCCAACTGACTGACCTTAACAAAAACATTGAAGATAAATTTGAGAGACTACACAATGAAATATCTGGTCTCGGATTTGAAATGAGAAAAATGGCCACAACGTTAGAGTTGGTTACTGAGATCGTAAATAGCATAAAAGAGGAGATTAGAAACCTAAGAGAGAATATAAAGGAAGTGGAAGAAAAGCAGGAGCATTTACAGCTAGATATAGAGACCAACGCCGCAGGCATAGATCAGCTAGAGCTGAAGATAGAAACGCTTAGTAATTCAGTTGAGAAACAGGAACAATACAGTAGACGGGAAAACTTGATTCTCCTCGGGTTGAAAGAGGAGGCGGACGAATCATCCGAGAAATCACGCCTGGCAGTAGTGGCTCTCCTGAACAAAAATGTAACAACAAAGCACTGGAGGGAAGAAGATTTTCTCCGAGCACACAGACTAGGGCACACACGCAACAGCAGTGAAACACCCAGGCCTTTAATAGTCCGATTCATGCATCACTTCGATAAGTTGAAGGTACTGCGGGCGAGGGATAAGTTGAAAGAGACCGGCATTGGAGTTGCCAACGACTTAACTCTACATCAACGAACTGAATTAGCTAAACTCAGGAAACAAGGAAAATCCGCCTACTACAAGAATGGCACTTTGATAATACAAGATCCATCAGCTGAGAGAAACAACAAAATTACCGAAGATGCCTCTTCCAGCCCTGATAGAGACAGTCGTCGCTACGTTCAAGTCTATAGACGAGGACAACAACAACAGCAAGAACAACAACAACAACAACAACAACAACAACAACAACAACAACAACAGAATAGGAGCGGACACCAGCAAGAAAGGGCTACCTGCCGACAACCCCGTCAACCAAATGCATAGCAAAACGCGGGTTTCTTGCCCAACATCGGCATTGTTTCCTACAATGTTGAAGGATTTCTGAACAAGACTGACGATGAAAGCTTTTTTTCTATGCTACATAAATTTGACATAATATGCCTTTTAGAATGTTTTATGACTGAAGACGTCCTTCCTGCCAACATATTAAGCCAGTATAAGAGATATTTTACACCGGCCAAAAAACTGTCAAAACACGGAAGATGCTCTGGCGGGGTCATTGTATTTGTGAAACATACCCTCAAAAACTGTGTGTTAGAGATTAAGTGTAAACTAGACATTGTGATTACTTTAAAACTAAATAATTACATAGGAAAGAACAGAAGTAACGATGCAATCATTATCTTTGTCTATATCCTCCCATATCAGTCCCCATACTATGAACACTTGATTGTTAAAAATGGTATCCAAATCCTAGAGGACTATGTTAGCCAGCTAAAACTATCTAACTATAACTCTTCTTTTATAATATGTGGCGATCTCAATGCACGAACATCCAATGTACAACCTATTCTTCAGTGTAACGAGATAAATAACTTTTTGCATGAAAATGTTTTCAACCATGGTCCACACGAAGACAATCTTGAGAGACACTCCAGCGATAATCTCATAAACACATTTGGCAGAAGTCTTATAGACATGTGCGCTACACTAGATTTAACCATTATGAATGGAAATTGCACTGGCGATGAAGGAGGAGCGTTTACCTTTATATCCCCAAATGGTAATAGTGTTGTTGACTATTTCTTATCACGATGCCTTTTCAATTGCAATATATCTTTAAACTTAACTGTGCACGACGAGATATTGTCATGGCATAGGCCTATCTCAATGTCATTGAAATTTAATGATAAAAATACACATAGAGATAAAACTCAAGCTACTGACATGAACACCAAAATCACAAAGATTAAATGGGACCCTGATAAGCAAAACCACTTCATTAATGAGTTAAAGTCCCCAGCAGTCAACCAACAGCTTGATGATCTTTTAAAAGAATTGGAAAATGATGTAAACTTTGTGGTTAGAGGATTGTCATCAATTCTGTGCAAAAATGCACAAAGTATGTTAAAAACTGTCATCATTAGACATGGTGAAGCACACAGCAAACCGACATGGTTCGACAAAGAGTGCTATCAATACAAGAGAGTAGTTAGACAAAGTTTACATAAATACAGCAATAACCCAAATGAAGCAAAGAAAAAACCTATGTGTATCTTCGACGCGAGTATAAAATATTACTAAAAAGTAAGAGACTGCTTTATTCAAATTCAAAAATCTTATCACTATGCTCCAATATCAAGAACTCCTCTGTATTCTGGCGTGAAATAAATTCTGTCCTGCAAACACCAACTCCAAGCAATAATATACCAGTGCATGAGTGGCATACTTTCTTCAAACGTCTCTTCCAGCAAAACACAACACCCGCACCAATTTGCTCAGAAAACTAAACCCCTCTGAATATAAATGTAGGACCAGATACAGTACATGTGAACAGGGATATTTCTGAACAAGAAATAAGACAAGCCATTATTTCGGTTAAAACAAACAAATCAGCTGGTTATGACTCAATTCAAAACGAGATGCTTAAAATTGGCATAGACATAATCGTCCCATTCTTAAAACATGTTTTCCAATACATATTTGACAATGGAATATTCCCTTCCGACTGGAGTAAAAGCATTATTGTACCCATTCATAAGAAGGGATATGTAGACGATTGCAATAATTACAGGCCAATCTCTCTAACATCATTAGTCTCTAAGATCTATACACATATTTTAAATCAAAGACTGACAAAACTCGCCACTTCCCTCGAAATAATACCAGAAGAACAGGCGGCATTCAGAAAAAAGTATTCCACTGTAGACCATATATTTACTCTTTACGCCATGATCTAAAAGCAATTCTCTCGAAACAGAAAACTGTACGTGGCATTTATTGGCTATAAAAATGTTTCGACTCCATTAACAGAGATGCACTTCTCAACAGTCTTAAACGTTACGGAGTCTCGGGAAAAATATTTGCGGCCGTAAGAGGCATATATAGTAACGTATCATCAGCTGAGAGAAATAATCACGAAATAACTGATTTCTTTGATTGTCCAGTAGGTTTAAAACAGGGATGCCTCTTAAGCCCGTTGCTGTTCAGTATTTTCATCTCAGAGTTAAGTCGTAACATAAATACAGAAACAAGACATGGTATCCAATTGTTACCTAACATGAATACTATACACCATTTGCTTTTTGCTGACGATGTAATACTGGTCTCAGATTCTGTTACAGGTCTCCAGAATAAGCTAAATGTTTTGTATAGCCAATCAGGGAGACTAGGCTTGCATGTTAATAAAGATAAAAGTAAAATCGTGATTTTCAGAAAGGGTGGTTACCTAAGCAAGCATGAAAACTGGACTTATGGAAATACAAAATTAGAGATTGTAAATTCATACAAATACCTTGGTATTGATTTCTCAACACGAATGAGCCTCACAAATTGCGTTACAGACCTAGTCACTAAAGCCAAGAAAGCAAGTTTCTGTATTATAAAATCACTGAAAAGATTAGCATGCAATGACCTTAAACTTTTCTCTAAAGTTTTCGACTCTAAGGTAGAACCTATACTTGCTTACGGAAGTGAATTATGGGGCTTGCAGGAACACTTACCTATTGAACAAGTACATACAACAACGCTGAAGCAATTCTTAAAGGTGTCAATCCATTCTTCAAATACTCTACTTTATGGTGAAACAGCAAGATACCCATTGTATATTAACCACAAAATACGTTGTGTAAAATATTGGCTGAAATTGCTGAAAATGCATGAGACAAGAATTCCCAAACAAGCATATGAGATGATGAGAAGAATGAGTGAGAAGAATGTTAATTCGTGGATAACTGATTTGAAATATTTTCTGTATTCAAATGGTTTTGGATGTGTATGGCTATTTCAGAGTGTTGGAAATGAAAAAGCATTTTGTAATTCACTTAAAGAAAGACTGTGTGATGTATTTAAGCAAAGTTGGTATGGAAAATTAACCTCAGATCCTCACCTACATTTCTACTCATCATTTAAATCTATGATCTACCTAAATTCATTCCTTTTATATAGAACCCTACCTTTCTCGCTACAAACAACACTAATAAGATTCAGGCTAGGTGTATCGAATATACTGTGTCATAGATACAAGTATTCCAACAATATAAATATACAATTATGCCCTCTATGTAAAAAGGATATTGAAGATGAACACCATATATTATTAGTTTGCAAGGTATACGAGAATTTGCGCTTGACATACCTACCTGAGAAATTCTGAAAAACAGATGCACGTTCAATTCAAGCCTTCTTATGTCAAACGAAAATTACCAATTCCACGTCGCGAAATATTTGTATCATTCCATTAAACTTAGAGATCATTTTGTGAAGATGGATTCTGAGAGTGTTTGGGAAGAGCAAATTGTGTATGTTCTATGTTAATGATATTGAGATGTAAAAATGTAAAATGTTAATCTAAATTGTTTAATTTTATTTTATGTTTGTGAAGGGTGAGAAACCCAACAAATAAACAATCAATCAATCAATCAATCTCTCTCTCTCTCTCTCTCTCTCTCTCTCTCTCTCTCTCTCTCTCTCTCTCTCTCTCTCTCTCTCTCTCTCCATAATATCCCCCATGAACACACAGTTTTTTTTTTTTCTTGCATGCAAAAAAAGTGATGAGAAAATGATGAGTCAGATATGAAATCAAAACTAAAAAAAAGAAGTTCGTAAATCCTCTGGTTAAAGCAAAAAGTCCTTTAACGGTTTAGGCTTCTTTGTGCATGTGTGCGTGGGTCTTTTTTTCAGGTTGTGAGTACGGGGATCTCTTCGAGCTATGCAAGAAAGACCAGTGCGCCAATTACGAAGAGGAGTACGCACTTGAAAATTGTTGCGATACTTGTGCTGAGCTCCTTTTTACCATACCAAGCACCATCGCTACCACACCAACCTCTATCGTAACAACAACATCAACGATGACGACGTCTATTGCGTCGGCAACCCTAATGCCTGGAGGAAGTGGTGTCACCGATAGTATGATGGGAAATGAAACGTGGAACGTGTCGTCTCAGGGCGGAAGCGCTGCTAGCGGCGGAAACGGAAATCCAGTTTTCCCACCTGAGGGCGAAGATGGTGGCGCGAATGAAAGAGAGACAAAAGAAGGAGAAGGCGATGGCGGGGCTGATAAAGATGATGATAATGATGATGATGATGATGATGATGATGATGATAGTAGGAAAAGACGAAGAAAGTTATACAGAAGAAGGAACGAAATTGATAGTGATGAAAGCGACGATTCTGGTAAGTCTCCTTTCATCTCTGTGTGCACTTTGTCAAAGACATTACTTTAAATTTTGTAAAGCTATTGCTTTCCTTAATTTGGTTTTCAAATGTAGTTTTATAGGTTTTTTTTTCAATTTTTCCGTGTTCTTAATTCTATGTTCCTGGAACATTTTATTAGCCTTACTTAATTATATATTCTATTAATTTCTTAAAGCATATCATTTTGAGGTATTCGGCTGCTGTACCTTACCTCACCTTATCCTCTTCACACAGATGAAAACAGTAATAGTTGGTACGGAAGTCGCAGTTATGACAGAAAGACGAAACCTTACTGGACTCACGGTAAATAAAATCTTCAAACGAAACGGGCTCCCTCTCATACTGCTCATTTGAGAAAAAGAAGAAATGAAAAAGTATTTGGTGATTATTTTACCTATCTTATTTAATATTGTTTTCCTTATATTCTTTCCTTAAGAAACCTAAGCAAAACAGATTAGACTCTCGATAAAAGGCACTAAAAAACGTGTTGTCGATATAGAAAGAATTAAGATACTCTAAAATATAGAGGCAAATAATCAAAGCTGAATCATTGGACAAAACAAATCCTATCAATTATATAAATTATCATACTTATTGTGTCTATTTTTCAGCTAAGGGTTTTCTTACAACGTTTGAAAAAATTTGAAGCTGCGTTGCGCTGAATATCGTTTCCTTTCACAATTCTCAGTCCCATGAGTCAATGATCCTGATCAGACATACATGCAAACTATGTTAAAATGATTTCTTCTTTGGTCCTAAGTCCTAAAGAAACTTATACGGAGCTGGCGGTTTCCCGTCACGCTAGGGAAGGAGCTTCTAAGATGACGTTCGACCCCATTACCAAATGACCGAATCGAAGTTCGAATCGAAGACATTCTTACTTCATGACCAAACCATTAAAATCAATGCCAAATGATGTGCTTTCTGTCGCTTGAGCTGTTTTGAAAGACATAGTTTACTTTCAAACCCATAATATTAAATTTTGCTTGCACGGCAGGACAGTTAGAAGCTGAAAAGACATAATTTCAGAAGAGGGTAAAGAGAAAACAGATGTATTTTATAATTTTTGTCCCCTTTGAAGAAAGTTTGCATGCTATAAAAAGATCAGTTCTCTCAAAATGCAGCAAAATTCGTCTTTTTTTTTTTCAGATTTGTTTCCAAAATAAAGAAATTTCTGTCAACCTCATCTTTCAGGGCGTATGTTACAGATTCACTCCTTACTGCATGGAATGAGGAACTCACGTGACTACACTCGACTGAAGCGTCTGCGCATGCTCATTTATATCTTAGATAAAACTCGAAACAAGCATCTCGCTGATCTTGTCTTGGGGTTCAGCGGGAAGGGCCTTCAGCTCGGAGAGGCGGAGCAGACGTTCACAAAGAGGGACGAAGAGGGGCGTTCTGTTGTTGCAAATGGGGAGGTGCGAGATTGAGAGCAGGCGCTATTCGGCTGAAGAAAGATATAGATCTTTCGATGAACGTGAGCAAGATGGAGTTAATGACATGAGAGAGTTGATGGCACAATACAAAAGAACCGCACTTCCTGAGTCTGATTAAAATGATAATAGCAGCAGCTATAGCAATGAAAGCTAGTAATGGTCACTCAGAATTATTCTAATAACAAGATATACTCACGCACACTAGGTACACAAAGTTACCCTGGCAATAATTATATTCTTAGATGGAAAGGGTTATCCAGGTGCACTACACTAGAATAACCCAAACCCTTAGCCTTTGGGTTATTCTGGTGCAAGGTTGTTTTTTGTTTTCCAGCGGAATAACCATAAACTCTGAAGTAGTACATGACTCTACTTTAGGGATATGTTTTACAATAAGGAAAGGTGCATCCAAAGCTAGCTCCTCTGTAAAATAATTATTATGACAGTTCTATTTTTCTTTACAGTTGCACCCATGCTGACTCATTGAAGGCAAAGACGACCCCGTGGAAAGGTTATATTAGAGCGCGAAATTGAATTGGGTGCTTTTGAATGTAAATTGACAACTTTCTTTTCAAATTTTGGATTGATTTTTTTTTATTATGCGTTAACCTATATATTCACGTAGATCTGTACACAGGCAGTATGTTGAGGCTATTCTCTCATGTGAGTGTACAGACATTTTAGGGCTAGAAATCTATTCCAGTGTCACAGATCAATTTAATTATTTTATTTTTATTGTAAAGCTTCATAAAGTAAGGGTTGCTTACCGGTATGTAGGTTTTTGATAGACTTAATATTTTGTTATCATTATTTCTGTGTCGATGGAACTTTATAAGTTTTACAGCATTCTTACGTTTTTATGGTCAGAAATCAAGTAATGTTATGTTAGGGCTAAACTCAGGATATCATATTGGAAAGATGTAACTGAAGAAATACCATACTAGCTACCTTGGTGTAATGATGGCGTAAAAGATTTACCTTTGTCTTAAAGGATTAAGTTTTGTTTTCCATGATCAGGTACTACAATTATATCTTGCTTCAAAGATGGACTATGGGAACGGGACCATAAATATATTAAAATTTTTTAACTTTCAATTTCAGTTTTAAAAAAAACCTCTTACATAAGATGAAAATCGGACTGAAGTTATTTTTGGATAATATATCTCACTTTTTTTTCCTGTTTATTGTCTTGTGGTGTATGTGCGCAGCATCTGTATGGGTAGATCGACTCATTTTTGTGTGGCTTTTTTACAGAAAATTTAAAATTTTGGAATATAATACAAAACCTATTTTCAACCTATTTTCACCCTGAGGAAAAGTATCTATTTTCATCTTAATAAATGTAACATGTACACTTGTGGGGGCCCAGTTTGTAAATTGTATACCTGGGCACCCCTGAGTTTTATTATTATACCAAAGAGCCTGTATCAGTCTGCACACAATAAACTGATAGAAAAAATGTGAGAATGTTGTGAATTAATGAAATTAAAATGCTCGAGAATGAGACACCTACAGGCATGAAGAAGACAAAATAATAACTCAAACGGTTCTAGACTATCAAAGAAACAAAGTTTATTGTCATTTAATTAAAATAGAAATTTATTTTGTAATCTTGTATTCCGAGATTCAAGAATCTCTACATAAGGATCTAGGAAGCGGCATGGTTATCGATAACTGGCACTCACTAGGATAGAGCCCAGGTGATGATAGATCTGGATCTAGCTTCAAGTCTCCGATAAGCTTAGAATAGAAAAATAGGGTCTATCATTGGTTTGATCTAGAAATTTACATAACGGTAGATTGCATGTCTTTTGTTAAGTTTCATCTATTAATTTTGTTGTATGAAACTTAAAATATTTTTGCACTGCAAAAAAAAAAAAAAAAAAAAACAACAAAAAAACAAAAAACAAAAACGTCTGAATGAAATTATGCTGATATGAAATACATGTAACTCTGTGACTGACAAAGTGACAACAGTCCGTGGACACAAAATCAAATAATCATTTAAAAATGGAGCCAAATCATCCTAAATAGCTGGACGAATGAAACGAAACAAGCCCATAGTGCCACATGACTAAATCTTTGCACCAGAATAATCGAAAGAACAAGTCTTTGAGTTATCTAAGTGAATAAAAAACTTTGCACAGGTGTTTGGGTTATATTGATGCAATGCACCCGGATAATCAATTCCTTCCTAGATAATTTAAATAATATATTGTAAGACTTTTGTAAGACAAAGCCCGACAGTATATTTACTTGACATATTAATTGTAACACTATTTGTGAGGGTACTCAAAGCCTGGCAAAATATTATAACTAGATATAAGACTTTAAAATGAGGTATGAGATGTTCGAGTTCCAGCTCCTACTGTATTATTTTATTCATTCTTACAAATTTTCATTGCAAAAAAAATAATGATTTCGTTCATGCAATAAATATTGATAGCAGCAAATTAACTGGGAAACCGCGAAAGACCACCTAAGGTAAACATATTGCTTTGAATTTCGAGTAATAATTTGTTGCACACTAACGATGCATTGATCCAAATAATAGGATACATTTTTTTCAGAATTACATTAGAAGAACAGATTGCATAAAAAGTTGTCCTTTCTCTGATAAAGCTTTCGTCTTTATTCATGTTGTCATACAGGAAATCAATAAACTCTTTCACTTACAATTTATTGCAGATTTTTCAAAGTCCGGTGTCTCCTAAGCGGGGAAAGTTTTGTTTTTTAGGATAGATGAAAGCAACTTTAATCTCATGAAATTTAAGGTTCCACTGAAAAGGCTATTTGTCCACTCTGAGGCGTTTAGTTTTACGTTAAGCAATCTTGAGTATCATTTACCTGTCTAGTGCAGTTCTATTTTTAAACATCACTGATCTAGTTCTTGACAGGCCAGAACTGTACCTGGGCTAACAGTATTATGACGACATTTGCACACACCCAAGAAAATCTGACGGGTAAACATTTTTGGTTCCGTTGATCAGATACCAGTTTCTACTTGTTCTTTGGGGAAAAAAAGACAATTTTTAAAAGCAGTTGCAATATTTAAATAAATTTAGTATAATCAGTCTAAGTTTCTAAGAAAATATGATTGGCTTGTATAACCATGTATAATCTATTACATAGATGTGTACATGATGGCCAATGAAATGAAAGTTTTCATATTTTCTCTCTATCTAAGGTTGTACATTATTCAATCTATTTGTTCTAAACCCTTTATTAACCTTTGTTAGGCACGACTAAGGCTGGATTAATGTATACCCTGATTGCTTAGTTGATGCAGAACTAATTTGAGGTCATGACGTAAAGGTAAGTTTTGCTGGTCTCCAGATTAAGAGCTTAAATCTTCGGGTAAATTTTAGTTTCTCAAATGTCCCTGTTTTTTTTTAATGTAATTTTTTTTTAATTAATATCTTTGATCATTAAAATTTTATGCAATTCCAAAGCCTATATCTTAAATAGAAATATAGGTCTAAATCTAGTTTTAAAAAGCAGTTGAGAATGAAAATTCGAAAAAAAAAAAAAAAAAAGAACTGTGTGTATGTGCAAAGCTTTTGTTTCTCATTTTTACGACCGCGGGACAACTCAAGATTTATTGAAACTAATCAAATCTCACAGAGCACTACCGGCTTTATGAGTGACGCATACCTACAATCGAAATAGAAAAAATCATGAATGTCACTTCCCTTTACTCTTTCTAAATATTTTTTTTTCGTTTATTTCTGGTCAACAACAAATCTTCCTAAAGTATACAAAAAAGCAACACATGTAGGTACTTTCACCAGCCTCGCTCTAGGAGTCTAGTATGCGTTAATTGCTGTGAGTAAACTCACATCCCAATGTTACAGATGAAGCTGACTAGAGCTGATAAAGACCGGTCACTACTATTCTCAGATTGTTTAGAACCAGCAGCGATACCACACGCCCTCCCAGGACTAGGTACATAACTATATACTTATAGAGCCTCACTTTTTTACCTTTTCACTTTCAGTTTGACGGAGACTGTGGTAAGGAGGAAAATGATTCGACTCCATATTGAAAAACTATGAAAAATCGCTTGATTTCTCAGTCACCCAATCAAATCCTGAAAAATGAGAGCCGATTTCGTAAACTTACAGGTAAAATACATGTAACCTGATCGGAGACTCACACTAACAACAAAAATTCCATTTAGTTTCAGGACAAAATTCCAAGCCAAAACCAGTTCTTCATGAGTCGAGAAATTAATCAAACAGTGTGGTCGAGACTATAGGTAAACACAATGTACTTGCCCTTCCCCCATCGAAATATGACATATCCGCTACCGTTTCGACCAAGAGATAAGCTGTCCATAAGGGTTATCGCGTTTTGTGCCTATGTCTTTCGAGCTTTGACGCTTTGACCATTGCTCTGCGCAATCTCGCAACTGATATATTGATTGCCATACAATATGAAACCGTCCAAATTTGATGACGCTGAGGTTAAGGTTGTGGTGGTGCGTCCGAGGAATTGCATAAACGGCTGATAAGACTTTCGTTCATTGCTTCAAAAGTGTTCTGCCATAAGCTCGTGTTTCAAGATAAGATGCCTTGGAGTCTGTGACCGGGCGTTGAGAGTGTCTTGACACAGGCTAGCTTAAGAGAGACAGAGGGAGGGACAGAGACGGAAAAAGAGATAAAGAGAAACAGAGATACCGACAGGCAGAGAAAGAGAGACAGCGAGAAAAGGATAGCTAAATAGAAAGTTAGAACGAGACAGAAAAAGGAGAGAGAGGTGGGGGGGGGGGGGTGACAGACAGACAAAGGGAAAGATTTAAGAAATAGCAGGAGATAAAGAAAAGATATATAACCAGAAAGAGAGATAGAGACACACAGAGAAAGATAAATAGATAGATCTTTAGATAGAGATTATAGACTCTTAATTTTAGAAGTGAGAAAAAGAAATTTACACAACAATCCGAAATATGCCTGAATGGAGGTGAATCTTTAATGCCATCGGATTCTTCGCCGAAGAATAACTTGAATACAGTAAAAATTAGGGCTCTGCGAAACACTAAAAATAGTTTTGTTGCTTGCTAAAATGGACATTAATTTACTCCACAAACTCTGAACCGTCGTCTCTTTTCTAACAACAATGCAGGTAACAAGATTTGAATGTAGGGAGACCACACCTTGCCTAACCCATCCCCATTACGCATATTTCTTCCTCTACTCCCACCAAATTCCCTAAAAAATTCTTTTGAGAAGGATCGATATCGTAAACAGAATGTGCGCATTGGAATGTCCAATTGGAGGAGGACTCAATCCATCTTCATAATTTCCATGACAGTTAAAGATAATAAGAGAGGTAGAGAGATTGAGTGAGTGAGTGAGTGAGAGAGAGAGAGAGAGAGAGAGAGAGAGAGAGAGAGAGAGAGAGAGAGAGAGAGAGAGAGAGAGAGAGAGAGAGAGAGAAAGAGAGTGGGACAGAGAGATTAAATGCTTGTGTGTGGGCGGATAAATTAGACGCAGAGCAGGTGGGAAGGTAGGTGTAGGAAAGAGAGGAGAAGATAAACGCAACCGACTAGACGTTTAAGTTTCCTATAAACTTAAGAAGAACTGCTGGTTTCGCAGAGCTTAAGAATGCGCGTTGTATGCGGCAGTTCTGTGTCTAAGTCTAGATCTGGCTTAATCAAAATACCGATGTTGTCGATACAAAGGATCTCAAACAGGTTTGTTTCATTCGATTTTATAATTGTAAAAAAAAATGCATAAAGACCTGCGGCAACAATTAGGCACCAAAGTTAAAATAAGATTTTAGACCTGGATGAAGATCACAAATTCTCCACTCCGAGCATTTTGATTGCCCATGTCGATACAAGTATAACTATAACATGATAACCATGTCCTGCCATGCCTTTCAAAGAGGCGCTGATTTGAATTATATCCGTTTATGATCAAGCGGTTATTTGTGTAAATAATATATATATATATATATATTTATGTGTGTGTGTGTATATATATATATATATATATATATATATATATATATATATATATATATATGCAGTGTCTACAGCATTCATGTGACTAAGTTCTTATCCATAAAAGAAATCAACATAAACTGATTTCCTCGATTTTCCCAAAATGCTTTTTACGATCACCAAATTCGCGCGCCATTAATTGTTTCATTCTTTAACAACGAAAATCTTTATCAGTCGACTTGAGGTGTAGATCTAGGTTTACATAACTTTGTGGCTAAGAGTTCCCGCAAGGCAGTGCACTTTTATGCACTCAACGCAAAAATTCAGAGCTTTCTAATACGAGTTTAAATGGTCCAAAAAACATATTGGGGAAAAAAGAGAATATTAAGTCGATTTCCTTTATTCCAAAAAAAATAAGTTCTATATCTGACATTGTGTCACTTTCCATAATAAACGTTTGATCGCTGGTTCTAAACAACTCATCGTTTATCGTCCCTCAACATCAAGAATGACCTATGTGTAATATAAAATACTGACAATTTAGATCAGTTCCGTTTTTAGCGTAAACATTAAATGTGTTTGCTTTGAGTAAAACGCACCTCTCAATGGGATATTTGGACATCATAAAATGAGCAAAAAAATTGTCTTTCATCTCATGAAGTACAGCAGCCAACGTAATTGAAAAATTTAACCGATCCAAACGAAATTGCGTTTTACAAATTATGTTATCAAAAAGATGGTCCTAGAGTATTCATGCCAGGTTTTTTTTTTTTTTGAAAGGAGTGCTCAGGGCCAAAATCTAAAATCCAAGATTTGGATGGTAAAAATAATACTTAATATTATAATTGGCATATACGTGTAGTATGATACGTTTCAAAAGAAGGCATAGCAGCGAGCAATCTTGGTGTTGAGGGACGATAACCGATGAGTTGTTTAGAACCAGCAATTAAACTTGTAATATGGGAAGCCACACAATGAATTTTCCACTCTATCATATTAAATGCCAAAGATAAAATTTAATGCTTCAAAGTTTGATTATAATGTAAGAGGAAATCATAAAAAAAAATTATAAAGGCTTGAAGAGGAAATACAAAGACTTTACGTATGGAATGAGACCAGAATGAGCCAGAAAGTATATTATTTCGCATACTTCTAACAACGATTTGTGGGTGGTTCTACACAGTTTTAACTTATCACCCCTCAACGGAAGGACGTTCTAAGTGTAATGAAAGCACTAAAGCTTTGGGACAATTTGGAACTAAACATGCATCATAACTCGTTAGTGAAACTCAATTCTTCATTTAAAACTTTCCGGGCATTGGGCGTTACAAAGTGTAGCCCGAATAGTTTTCAGGTTATTTGGAACTACCCGTGATATTATTCCTTTTTCCCCCTGTTATGTCGGCACACTCGACGGGCGCAAGATATTCTCTAAACTAGATCTTGATATTCTTTGTCATCCGATAATGTGGCTTGTACAGACTCGACATTACTGTTGCACATGTGTACAAAGTTGGCAACACTAGATATTTAAATAAGCTTGAAAGGTATTTTAACACACAGAGGGTCCGATATGTTCTATGGATATATGTGTGTCGAATTTGAAGAGAGGAAAGGAAGTGGACAAATGAATCTGCTGCATTTTTTTGCTTTTTATGTCGGAAAACTAGTGTTTACGAGACAAGAAAGAAGTTAGGGTATCTGTGAGATGGGGGGGAGGGGGGGGGACAAAAATTAGAAAAAGGTATTTCTTATTTTCTAAACATTTTATCTGAGATCTATGACGCCATCGGTTTCATACAGACTTCTAGCAGTCAGCAATGGAAGGAAAAGCTCTTAATGCCAGGCTAGAGAAAACATGAGGCACTCTTCAGGTGAGTGTACGGCTCAAAATTGTTCTTGCTGTCTTTCTTTCTGATTTATTGCGAAAGCTCTTTACACTGGAGAAATTTGCTTTTCCCCCTATTCAGTGAAAATCAATGACTTTTGTATCAAGGCATTGTCCTGTTTTCCATTAATTTTTATTTCAAGAGATTATCGAAGTAGCGCGCATGTATTCACTGTTTCCCTCTCCCTTTACACGTACACTGTTTATTTAAAAAAAAAAAACAACTTTAAACTCTCTGTCAAATCTTTATCTCTGTCTTTACCTCTCTTACACGGTCCTATGTAAGTGAAGATATTCACGTAACTTGGAATAAGTTATTTTCTTACTGTAATCTTTACCCCTTCCAGAACTTACATTTATGAGTTCGTGTTCCAACGCTGCTTTGTTTAGTCCGGATAGGGCAATAATACTGGCTGAAGGCTGACAGCCTAAAGGTAGCCAACAATTTTGAGAAGGAGAAGGAGGAAAAGTTGGCCAATTTAAAAGTTAAAAATTCCTTCAGGACATGTGTTCACCTGCTCTCTCTCTCTCTCTCTCTCTCTCTCTCTCTCTCTCTCTCTCTCTCTCTCTCTCTCTCTCTCTCTCTCTCTCTCTCTCTCTCCCTCTCTCTCCCTCTCTCTCTTTCTCTTTCCCTCTCTCCCTTCTATGTTTCTCTCTGTCTCTCTGTCTCCGTCTGTCTGTCTGCCTCTCTCTCTGTCTCTCTCCCTCTCTCTGTGTCTGTGCCGGTCTGTTTCTGCCATGGCTATATGCAAGTCTCTTTCATTCTCTTTTTTCTCTTTCTCCATATCTAATTTATGCTTCTCTTTCTCTCCCCTCTCTCCCTTACTATCTCTCTCTCTCTCTCTCTGTCTTCCTGTCTCCGTCTGTCTGTCAGTCTATCTGTCTGTCTGTCTGTCTGTCTGCCTCTCTCTCTCTCTCTCTCTCTCTCTCTCTCTCTCTCTCTCTCTCTCTCTCTCTCTCTCTCTCTCTCTCTCTCTCTCTCTTTCTGCCTGTTCCGGTCTGTTGTCTACCACGGCTATCTGCCTGCCTCTTTCATTCTCTTTTTTCTCTCTCTCCCTTCCTATCTCTTGAACCCTACCTTTCCCTCTCCATATAATATACACACACAGTATATCCTCATTTTTTCTCGGACCGTGCGTCTTTTACGTTTTCTGCCTTTTTCGTCTTGTCTACACACACACACACACACAGTTTATCCTCATTTTCTCTCGGACCGTGCGTCTTTTATGTTTTCTGCATTTTTCGCCTTATCTACACACACACACACAGTATATCCTCATTTTCTCTCGGACCGTGCGTCTTTTACGTTTTCTGCCGTTTCCGTCTTGTCCACACACACATACACACACACAGAGTTTATCCTCATTTTCTATCGGACCGTGCGTCTTTGACCTTTTCTGCTTCTTTTATCTTGTCTGATAAATTCACTTGTCTTTTTGTTTAACACACAAACACTTTTCAAAAAGTAAAATAGTGTGTGATGAACTAAATTTCAGTGAAAATCAACCCATGCAATTCATTCCCAAATCCAGGCGGAAGCCTCTGCATCCGGCTGAGTTTCTTCTTGATTTTGGTAGCAGTCACAATTATCAACCTGGCCACCTTGTTTTCAACGGATCCTCGTCACTTTCAGCTTCAGCGAGATGATAAACTACTACATCACCTTAGCCGTGGTTCATTCCAAGAAAAGCCTCCACATATACGATCAAAAACGGGTTCGGAATTTCAAGTTATACCCCGTATTCGGCCGCTTTCCGAGGAGTCAAGGTATAACAATATAAAGTTTAATCAGCAATTCAGAGAAGAACTGGGAAATTTTCGTAGAAAAAGCATGGAAAACGGTCTTGTTTTCGACACGGCTAAAACGAAAGTCAAAATACCTACCCTCGACAGTTATGCCGATCTGATTCAATTTGAAAGAAAATCGGGAAATCAAGTCAGCAGTGGCAAAAGATCAGCCTTAGCGGCAAGCAAGAATGTTAAGAACGATTCCATTCTTTACCGGCGCTTCACAATTAGATCTATGGAAAAATTACCAAATATTGTCGAACATGACCTAGGAATAGAAGACCACCTTGTCGAGAAAAATTCACTTTACACTAAGATGAGTTCCTCCATTGAAATCAAGAGTCTGGTTACACGTAAAGAGGCGATTGATATCGAAGATATCTCAAAAGACCTCAATAAAGCAAATGAATCCTATGAGGCAAACCAAGGGAAGAAAATGCAACGAGATATGACTTTGCTTAAAAAGGCTAGATTTATTGATATGAAAGATAAATCAAGTTATCATGAAATAATAACTAAAAGAGACTATAAAGTATTGGACTCAGTTTCGAATGCCACACAGTTATCACCTTCATTAATAAATCCCTTGATTTCAAATCACAAGAAAGATACCGTTTCGGGGTCAGCAAAACACGACCGCGCACTGTCGAAAAAGAATCTAAAAAAATGGTATGTGAGCCACAGGGAAAGTATGGAATCAAACAAGGTTGAGTCACCCTTAACCTTCAAAGACACAACTTCGAGAGGTAACATTTCGTGTAAGGAAGCTCCACGCAAATTGAGTAAGTCGAATACGATTCCTTTTGAAAATAATTAGTTTGAATTAGTTTAAAACAAATAAAAAAAGGTCTATACAAAAGAATCTTAAGTCTTGAGAAATAAAACAACCCCCAAAAACTGTTTTTTTTTTCTTTGATGAAATTTATTTTCTCTTAGAGCTCGCAGCTCGCATAAACTGGAATATGGGATCTTTTCCCCTTGATTTGTCTGTCAAAATAATATACATTTATATAGGCTACATTCCTCCACCTAAAAAACAAACAAAACGACCTCGCCCCCCCTCAAAAAAAAAAAAAAAAAAAAAAAAAAATTATATATATATATATATATATATATATATATATATATATATATATATATATATTTATGATACCAGTGATTCTTTTTAAGATGTTAATACGCAACTCTTCTGCTTCATAACAGATTCGAAGAACCACACTCCCATTAATCCGCCCCCACCACCCCACCCCCTCCTTTCATCGAAACAAACCAACACAATCAAAGAAACAAAAACTTCCAAAGTTTCCGTTCCATAAAACTTCCTAACTTTTGAATGAACAATTCGGGCCTACCTTAGTGTTTATTTAAACGCTTTTCTCAAGTTGGCAGGATACGACCTATTATGAAAAGGATCGACTCCAGCCAGCTGCAAGACACTTTTCCCTGGTTGTCCAAAGGAGGTCACTATACTCCATCATCGTGTACACCTAGAGAGAAAACTGCGATTATCTTTCCTTTTAGGTAGGCTGTATTGTGAAATGGGGATAAGAACTAATCATGATGTTATATTTCCGTTTTAAAAAGCTTAGCTACTAATTCTAAACAATCCACAATTTGTCTTCTCCCAAATTTATGGGAAAGCATGAAAGCCTGCTCTCTAAATGCATTTTGTATTATGAATTTGTCGGAGATCAAAGGTGATAAAGTTTAGTCCCTCTTGATCTCAGGTTTTTAAGACCTTCATGGGACATCACACCTTTTTTCCATATTGTTATTTAAAAATTATCACACAGATCCAAAATTATATAATAATGTTTTTTTCTTTGATCAGGAGGGAAAAATGAAATTAAAATTAAAGCAGGAATGCTATATAAATTGATGATTGTTCAACAAAGTTTTCCAGTTATGGAAACAAATTTTCTTAAGAGTTTAGTCTTGGTAGAATTTGCCATACACAGATGAAATATATTTTTAGAATAAACAAGAAGAGGTATAGAAAAAATGAAATGCAAGAAAGAGTAAAAATTGTCACGACAAAAAGTCTAACCTTAAATGTCCCTGGATTAGTAAAGTGCGTGATACTATGGTTTATTGACTTAGGCCCTCTCTCTTTCTCTATCTCCTTCTCCCTCTCTGACTCTGTCTCCCTATTCTTAGCTGTCAGGTCTTAGTATTTTCCTGTGTATCGAGTAGGCCTAAATTCAAAGATTTTCTTTAGTTTGATGCTTAAACGAGTATTTTTTTTTCGTTGTTGTTTTTTTATTTTTAATTATAAAGAAATGGAAAACCGACCACCCGTATCAAATCGATTTTAACAGCATTCACCTGGCAAAAAGGCCAAAAGTTATGTCACGTTTTATGTTTTTCCAAAGGTGATTGTATTGATGTAGCTCTTCGGCATGTAGTAAGAGGAAAAAACAACTTGTCAAGGTGTCCATTATACGTCACAGTTAAAAACTTAGGCGACGCTCTCTCGCTTTCTTGCTTGAAAGATTCGCAAAATATTATTAATGATGAGCTGGCTGAGCTCTCAGAAGCAAAATGCACTTTATCGAAACTCTACTTCTTTAAAATTTGACCTTGGTAGCATGTAAGGATATTTACGGTCATCTTTTTTTATGGTCCATACTGATAACTTGAACTGTATAATTCGTCTTACAGAAATCTGGACTCAAGCAACTATAAAAGGCTACAAATTTAGGGAATATTCAATAGATTTAATTACAAATAGCTCGTTCTAAAATGTTTTTAAATCGAGGGTCATACAGCTAAGATAAGTAGGTCAAATAGTCACGGTCCTACACGATCCGTAATATAAAATCTTCTCCTCTTTACATTTTCACTAAATCTAAATCTAAAATTTCATTCACCAACTACTTTTTAAAATAATTTAAACTCAAAATTGCACTTGAAATATATTTTTTTTTCATAATTTGATTTCATCGGAACATGCTCATTGTACAGAAAATCTATTTAGTTTATGGACTATGCAAAAATTGATGACTATCTAAACAAACTTTTTTATGTAAAGTGAGTGAGCATGGAAGAAGTATTTTATTTTTCTCTTCCCATATATAACTCGGATTGAAGAGATCGCCATAGACACTTGCACACCTTATTACTTAATTTGTTACCAGTGTTGAAGAGGCAAGACGTTGACTTCACTCTCTTCGTCATTGAGCAGGTGATGTAGAATGATCTTGCAACCCTAAAAACCTGATGAACGAAATATTTTGGCTTCTGTAGATTCTTGCATTAGTAATTAATAAAAATGTTCTTCCTCAGGGCTACTTCTTGAAGTCCAATGAAAATAATTATAAAAATTAACCTATTCTAAATTTAAGAAAAAAATTTGAGTGTTTTGATTACAATATAACATTTCATGTTTCTACCAGAAACCATCCATTTTAGTAATTGTAGTAACTGTAGAGCAATATTTCGATGTAATCTACTATTATGATGTTGGATCAATTAAGGATCTAGACTCTAAATTCTGCTAATTAGAGATATCAGAGGATATCAGAAGAGTGACGAGGATTTGCTCAGAAAATGTATGTATCCATAATTTTATGTTATGAGTTATGTATGTTTGATGACTTTCTTTCTGATATAAACTAAGCTCATAACCTTTGTGTTTTCAAGGAAAAACGAACTCTATTTAACCGAGGTCTGCTATTCAACGTTGGCTTCATGGAGGCCCTCAAGCTCGGTGATTTCGATTGCTTTATCTTCCATGACGTGGATCTGATTCCTCTCTTTGACACAAACTTCTATCACTGCAATGAAAGCCCGACTCATTTTCTGGGTGGGGTTGACAAGTTTAAATATGGGTAAGTTGACTTTGTTGCTGAGTGCGTATGTCATCCATTACAACGATGGTGATAACCCTCACCTCCTTACTCCTCAATTGAGAGGGGATGAAGAGGTTGTTAAACTGAGGGGAACCTTTATCAGGGCCAAACAATTTCATGACTGTTCATTGGCGACTACACCATACGTTTCAGCCAAAGCCACTGAAAGCTAGACAAATCCGTTAATTCGCTTCATAATCAAAATGTGTGTTGGTTACAAACCTTCATCTGGACACAATTCCCAGGCTATCGTACAAAGATCTGTTCGGAG